>JAJJMA010131283.1:688-19761 GCA_023529015.1 Papaver nudicaule | reverse complement strand
GCCAATTAGCAAAACTCGTCAAATGTGGTCCAAAACAACTTTGATGCCCCAATATATACATCAGGTCTCCATAAGTTCTCATGTGATTTGGATTTGAATTTGAACCTATAATAAACCTTGTGGCTCAAAATCTACAACCAAAATTGAAAATTGTATCTCAAAATTTGTGTTTGGCCCAAAAACCCGCTGCCACGTCACACAAACTCTGGCAGTTGATATTATGAAATTAGGTTTTTATCAACTCAAAAAAAGAAAAACAAATGATGGTTTTTATCAACTTATGAAAACCAAGAAGAAGAGAAGAACACATTATATACTTATGATTATGATAAAAGACCCTCTTGTCATTAGAAAATTATAATTATGATTATGATTAAGATTTCTAGTTAAGTGTAATGAGAAGGGTAACTAAGTACATTCATCATTTTTTGACACCCCATAGCCACTATGCTTTGATGGCTTTAAATTCCATGGGCCCAAATATATTTTCATCGGGCCCAAAATAGAGAGGCAAAGAAATCCACCCAATGTCCCAAATTTCGCAGAAAATAAGATTTATCCAAGGCCAAGCGGCTCCAAGGCTAATGACCATTGGGAAAGAAATCTTTCTGGAAAAGCTCATGATATGGGACAGCAATAACTTGGCTAACCCTATCCCCTAAGACTTCCTTAAAAATTTGACACAGAATCTCAAACCCTTCGTCATACTCTCCGGCCACAATATCATCATCAGTAACCGTCTCGTCCAAATCCCAGTCATGCTTGGTTACTCCCCACACAACAATCCTCCATTTCCTTGATCTCTCCCTCGCAATATCAGCATCTCTCTCCATCACAGTATCATCATCATCTTTATCTCTCTTCCTCTTCAAGATCAAGGCAGCAGTAGCCTTGTTTTCTTCCTGCTCAAAACCGTCTCCTCTCTTCATCTTTTATTCCCTGTGTTTCAGCAACTTCTTATTCTTCTTCTCTTTACCCCTGCAACCACAACATATAACCTTTAAATCAGTGACCGAACTTAGGGTTTTCTGAGAAGAAGAAGGGGGCAATGGTCCTGCTGAGTTCCGCTGGTGGTAGTCTGTTTTTGCTGCACTATTTATATACTAAGAAAAGACAGAGGTGGAAGCTTTATTTATAGAGTTATTTAGTGTTTGGGTCATAGATTTTGGTATGGTAGAGGGTCTGGGTCCTAAGTTTGTCCAATTTAGTGTTTGGGTCGTTGACCCGTTAGTCAACTAGGTCAATCAGTCAAATCGTGTTCCCTTTTGGTCTTTTTCTCAAACATCTTGTGTGCGTTTCTGTTGTTTGTGAATATACCTTTCCGCAGTATGTTTAGCTCCTTTGATATGTCGTTCTTCCATGCAAATTCAAAAATTAAACAAACACACCATTTCTAAACATCCAGAAACACTAAAATTGGTCTTGATACCCTCCATTCATCATCAAAATCCCTCCCCAACAGCTCCTCTTGAACATGTATTTTGGCTCTAAACCGTGTCCAAACCATCATACTCTTCGTTTCCTTCTCATATTTGAATTCAGAAAACAACCCATATTCCTTAATAATACAATCATCACTTTTCTCTGATGATTAAATCGATAACAACACTACAAAAGATGAGGGTTTACAAGTATCATAAACCTGCATATGTACCTGCTTAATATCGAGGATTTTTTACAAGTACTTAATGTGTGTACCATCATTGCAGTAGTATCTCTGAAGTTTGGCTTCGGCATCCATACAGCACCATCGAGTTTAAAATCAAGGATTACAAGTAATTAGTATGAATTGTAGACCATGATTCAGCATTGCGACTATCACATTTTGCATCATATTGATGAAGTAGTGGCAAACAGATGGTAAATGCATGAGATTTCCAAACAAAACATCGTTATCTCAGTAGACAGACACAACATGTGATAAAACAGCTTCAACTTGGTGTATAATGAAGTTCCTTCTTTTTTTTCGTTGTACAGAAACATTAGGTTTTAATGGAGTTTCAAATTAAAAAGAAAAAAAGACGATAATCTGTGTTTTTGTTTATTGACCTAGTTAGACAAACGGTCTCCCAACGGTTTGACTGATTGACCTAGTTAACTAACGGGTCAACGACCCAAACACTAAATTGGACAAACTTAGGACTCAGACCCTCTACTATACCAAAATCTAGGACCCAAACGCTAAATAACTCTTATTTATAAGGTCATATTAGATATCAGTGGCTAGGATTACTTAAAATTGTGTACTTCCTTTTTTATTACCCTAACCGGGGTGCTTATGGATGTCCTAACTCCTAAGACCAACCGCAACGCCAGGAGCCAAATCCCATATATGGGTATAGCCCATCGGCAGTGCAAGAGAAACCAAAAGGCTAAACCCACATTTAGCGACTTTTCGACCCAAATATAGGATATTATTTGGGTTTGGTATGGGTTTGGCTGGACGTGATTAAAAATCACGTATCTGCCCAGCGTGAATATAAATCGCGCCAAACATAAAACGTCATTGTAAATCACGTTCATAGAGAAAGCGTCATTGTAAATCACGTTTCATTTTCAAACGTTCTTTACATTCACGTTTCACGCCTCAAATGTTCTTTACATTCACGTTTTCTCATAAAACGTGAATAACAAAACCGTTTACTTTATTCATGCTTTAGGTTTGGTTTGGTTTAGCGCCACCATTGTAGTTTTTCGGACCTAATCTCATAACCAAAGCCAAATATGGCACTTGGTATATGACTTTTGAGACCTGGCGTTGCGTTTGCTCTAAGGGTATCTAAGTTACTAAGTTACCCTTTTACCAACATACCTAAACTAACAATTTCCGAAACCAATTCAAATTTCAAATGTGTTTGTTTTTTTTTAATTTGAAAGGTTATATTAATGGTTTGACCAAAAAAAAAAAAAAATTGTCTTCCATCCCGATCGCTGGTATTATCATCCGACAACTTTAGCACTATACTACAGTAACAGCTGCAAATTTCAAATGTATATATATATATTCGAAGGTATTTCCCTTTTTTTTTTGACAGAATGAAATGAAAATCGAATTAAAAGATAGAAAAATGAAATTACATTGTCTTATCAGGCAAACGAGCAACAAGTTGTGCCGCAAGCCCTTTTTGTATTGCAAATCATATCCTATAAAAAACAAATTCTTTCGAACCTGGAGTCATAACATTGTTATGCATGACTTTTTGTATTTTCTTGATGAGTCCAACCGCCTCTGGAGCTAGAAAACCGAAAGTATCGAAAGCGAAAGGGATAAAGGCATGTCCATTATCAATGCAAGCTTTCTCATGTTTTGAAATCTTACCTGAGGCAGCCTTTAGTGCTGCTTGTCCAGCTGTAACCGTATTATACCCCATGCCGACTAAAGGAGATACTCCCGTGAGATCGACACATGCGTGCTTCCCAGCAACCCACCCAAAAATAAGAACATCTGCTGGTCTGAGTGTTGATCTTCCTTCAAGTGGATCTGTCAAAAAATTAACAGCCGCTTCTTTCTTCGCTGAAATACCTGCTCTCCACAACACATCGTACAAAGTATCCCTCACATGGTCATGTCTATGTTTAAACCCTGGGTCTACCTTGTAATGAATTGAATGTTCTCCAAAGGCGTCCAAGCACCCTGTGGTACAAGCAGGGCACTTTGTATCTGCTGGGTATATAGGAATCATCAACCTGTATTTGAGAATGGTACGGTACTCCAACGGTGACATCTTCTGCCCTAAGCCATCAATTGGGATAGCAAAGAGAAAATCTTGGGCATGCGCTGCGTGAAGACAACTGAAAACTGCCTTCTGTCTATCTGATAACTCATAAACTCTGTCCAAGTCTTTAACTACTTTACCAAAAAGAGCTCTCGCCAATGCACTTTGGGCTTTAGGGGAGGCGGTGTCTTTATTGGTGAAGTTGTTAAAGTCAAAATCAGGGAGAGTTACTTGTAAATTTTCCAGCGCCTTGTTAAAACTATCATCCATGTCGTCTACCTCACTGTCCCTTAGAATATGATCTTGCAAACCCCATGATTGGACACGTGATGCTATAAAGGCATATTGGGATGCCTCACTAGATGTATATAAGCCAAGTCCGCCTAACCTAATAGGTAGAGTTGATAACCTCCATTGCAAATCTCCAAAAAATGAGCCCCCACAGACTACAATGTCCTCAATCACCCCTCTTAACCCTCCATCAAATATATCTCCCTCATCCATTCTGGTTGGCAAATACGAAGTCCAAACAACAGCTTGTCAATACCCATACATGTGCGTAGAAGTAGCTGCTCACTCTGGGGATCACGCAGCTTCGATAAAATCTGCATCAATTCCACTGCCTTTTCTGCTCTTTTAATGGCAAGTCCCTTAACGAACATAACATCAAGACTGACAGCCCCTCCCAACAATTTAACTCCTTTATCCGGTCTTGAGATTTCAGCGGGAAACATCCCATCCGTTAGTTTTCGTCCATCACAAGAGGGCCAAAAAAATTCTGTTTTCTTAATATTCAATATAATCCCTAGCGCAGGACCCTCCGCTTGGATGATTTTAAGTGCCCTCGCCACTTCCTCAGTATCACCAATGACAGTACCATCATCAAGGTACCAAGCCTGTAAATGCAATCTACACTGTTCTCTTAGTTTTGTCACGAGCTGGTGAAGTACCAACGAGAATAACAGTGGTCCTAGGGGGTCACCTTGTTGCACCCCTGTAGACGAATAGATGTGGTAATCTCCAACATATAATCTCGCAGATTGCCCATACAAATATTCTACCCATGGCGATATAGATGGGCACATTTTTCGCACCTCAAGAAGCATGGTTGTACGATTAACTAGGTTAAAGGCATTTGTGAAGTCTACAGTAAGCATAATGAGGCTATGGTCCCCGTGATGTTTATTGACAAGCCTGTTCACTGCATGAAGAATTGTGAAAATCGTCCAGAGACCCCAACTCCGAATTGGAAGTCTTGTAAGTATGCTGCCATGTCCTTTCCTACCCCCTTCATAGCTGTTTTAGATACTAATCGGCGCCAAATCGTCTCAACAGCAATAGGGTGAATACTCTTATCTGGTTTAAGAAGAGGTGTCAAGGGCGATGATGCAATGTACTCCGCAAGGCTAAGCGGGCATCTCCCTCCAAGCCACAAGTTGACCACCCTTGTGATAGCCCCAACCAACTCAGTAGCTACAGCTGAACCTTCCCCACAAAAAGCATCTAATAGATGTTGTGCCCGAAGACCATCTCTTCCACATGATGTTCCCTTTGGAAACGATTTTATACAGCTTAGAATGGTACCCTCTTCTGCTACTAAAGGTGCCTCATTTAATGGAATAGTTGGTTTAGTAGGAGGGGGCATGATCGGAAGTTTGTCTGTAAGCGCTTTCCTTGTATCTGCGTTGTTTGGCGCCACCCCTAATGAACTAATAGCTTTAACCGCCGTTGTGAAATGACCATCGGCTACCTTACGTAAACAAGTTGTAACGTTGGTATTCGGTCTCTTGACATTCTTTTTGTCCTCATCATCCCCGGAATACCCTGTCCTTGGTGTCTTTAAAACCTCCCTTACAAGCTTTTGTGTACCTCCAATTTTGTTCCAAGTCGCCAGGGCCTGTAGGATAAGTTTTTGTTGACTTGCCTTGGGATTCCCCGACCTGCTTTCCTTTCTACCCTTGGGTCTAAAGACCCCCTTCGGTTCCCATGCATAATCCTTTTTTTTTTTTTTTTGATAGATAAATTAAGTTTGAATTGATTAAAGTTAGGATTTTTTTGTAGTTACAGAGTCAAATTCGATTGATAAATATGTAACACCCTAGCCAAACCAAACATTGTTCTTTATGTAGTGCTCAAAAGTTACTCTGCCATCTAAAATCTTCTTTCAAAGTTTCCCAGTATTGAAAAGTTACTTGTAATCCAAAATTTTCGTTGTGGTTCAAAATCTACCTTGTTGTTGCCTCGCAACTCAAAAACTGCATACTTGCCATAAACATATCTTATAGCCACAGTTTGCAACGGGACCCAAAATCTTTCCATGACTAGATCTATAGCTTGTGGGTGTCTTGGTCAAGATTTATACCTTGGTCTCGTGGCACATAAGTTGCTTGGGCCTTGGTGACCGTAAAGTGAGTCTTTTGGGCCTTCGCGGCACATAAGTTTTGGATCCATATCCGAACCCGAGTTGAACCAACCGTTACACCCCCTAGGCCGACACAGTACATCATAAAAAACGTCATAATTTCTACCCCAAAGCTAATATTAACAAGCTTAACGGCCAATCATGGCTGTTACTTACCCGCCAAAATTCCCAATCGTTTTTCTTCGTTTCAACCCCAATCTTCAAATCAAATATTCTCCAATCCCAACTTAACCCTTCTTCCATCATTCACCCAGAAATCTCATTGAATAAAAAGCTCTAATTTATCACCAAAGACAACATCTAAACTTGATACTGCTCTTAAACCGTTCGACGGAAAGTCTGATAGAAAAGTTTTTCAAGATTTGGTTATCTTTTACGCAGTTGTGCCAAAAAAAAAGGGTTGATTAAAGAAGGAAAATCACCTCATGCATACAATACTGAACAAATCTAGTTTTGATGAAAGTAAACGCATTATTCTTATGAATCATCTTATTCATATGTACTCGAAATGTTCTGAATTTGATACTGCTTTGAAACTGTCCAATGAAATGTCTGACAGAATTGTGTTTTCTTGGACTGTTATGATTGTTGGTTCCCCACGCAAAATTTGAACTGCCAAAGGATGGTAAATCTTCTGACAGTTCACTCCCAAATCTTTCATGTGTTACGCAGGAGTTGGACTCTGCCAACATCTTGCGGGTCTTCAAAGAGGATTCCAGACACCAACTCTTCATCAATTGTGAATTGCCATCCTGGCTGAGTCCTCCTCCTCGATATTGGTTTAACTGGGATTGCGGTTTTAGACGTCCTTCATATTATGGCGCTGCCAAACACAAATCTCGACTTCTTTTTCTGGTCGACAAGTAATGACCTTATGATTACCACCAGATGACATTGTTAGGTAATATTCCGGAGCCTTTGCTTGTAGTGACTTGCTTGTCAGTTGCAACAGTCTTTTTTGGGGGGGACATCTGTCCACTTGAGACCTTATTGAACCATATGACTCGCCAGTTGAGCCGCGTTTTGACTGAGTACTATTGCCTGATCCAGCACTAGAAGAAATCGGCTGAGGCACTGATGGAGATGCAGCAAACTCTGATGATGCATAGCCATTTGGAGTTCTCACATCTGGTACCTGCATGCATGATGATTGTGATGCCATTCAAAGCAGCATTGTCAGTTGATGTTGCTTAGTTCTGCATTTGAAGGTATGTCCTCAAGCTTTGTAGCTCTCATTCTGTGACATAGCTTATGATTAAGGAAAATGTGGGTTTTGTGTCTGCAATGCCTCTGGATGAGGGCTAAACACCAGAAACACTCTTTTGATAGATGACCCAAGTAACCATGACCTTGTTGGTACCAATATTTGACAAAACAAAAGAATAAGTATGAAAATTTGCACAATAGTTTTATTTCAATCTTAAAGTTAAACAATCATTACTGCGACAACGTAATTTACATGACCTCTGCTAGCTTAGGTATATTGTTACTAACAAAACCAATATACGTACACTAATCCCATCGTGTTAATCAAAATTGTTTAGCTTAGCTTATCTGAGCTGCTTTTGCTGGTAAAATTTTCGAGTTCTAAGGTGAAGGACAAAAGCAAGTATGGCTCCAAGTAGTGAGATGCATCCCCAAATGATGAAAGTAGTTCTATAACACTCAGCTCCCATGCAAATATTCGTCTGATCGGATTTTTTCTTCTTCTCGTAAAGCAATGCTGCGCAAGTTCCAAATACAAATGAACCAACTGGAATGTTGCCAACAATGATGTTATGGTTGACACCGAAATTTTTGGTTCCGAAAAGCTCTGTAGTTGCAGAAACAGATATAGAAGTAAATGATCCAATGCATAAGCCTATTATCACTGTACTGATGTATAATGATCCTATACCGGAGTTGACAGCAAGTAAGAAGAATGCAACTGATATTGGTGGCATTAGTGCTGCTATCGATTTTGTTGTGGATATCATGTACTTGTTGCCAGAAAAGTGATGCAAGAGGGATGGCAAGAGACGTCCGAAGAAAACAAAGGCAGAAGACAGTGAAACCAACGAAGACGTAGTCGCCAAAGATTGCCCTCGACTCTCAGCTATTTGTCCTAGATTGTTCATGAAAACTAGCCCAAGCGTTGAACCAAACATGTATACGAAAAAATATAGCCAAAACTCCATTCTTCTCACCATCATCTTCACACCAATTTCTTCGATACTACTAGTACTAGTACAGCTACCAATACTATCGTCAGTAACACTCGTGCTATCTTGAGCAACTACTTCAGCTAGCTCTTTCATCTCTATAACTACTTCGTCACTGTCTTCGGTAGAATTTGCAGAAAAATTATCGCTGTCCACACTACGATTACATATCTTGTTGTCCCTCTTAGTCTGCCACCAATTTAATACAAACTTCCCAACCCTTAATCCTACTGGGATCAGCAAAGGTACAACTATCAGGAGAAAAGCTAACCCGGTCGCATAAAGAGGTGACTCTACAACTTTTTTCCATCCCAAACTGCCAATGACGCTGTAAATTCCGGTAACTATTGTCACGAAAAACATTATAGTAAATCCACTTTGCACTGACATGTATGCCTTACCATCCTTGTCACTTGCTACATCTTTAAGTAGTAGTATGGGTATTGCTAACAACGACACAATCAGCGGTAAGATTGAATTGAGAAGAAGATAGTTCTTGGCTCTAGAACTAGTATCAGAAGATATAACATCGACGATATCTGTATAAATTTTGGCACTTAGACCAACATAACTAGTAGCCAAACCCACAGCAACCTGTGGATGAAACGGGAAGTTCTGTATAATGCTCGTGTAACAAACAGTGTTGATCCAACAAATGCTATTACCAGCCAAGATATTGAGCATTAAAATCTGAAAGTACGAGAGATAGGAAATCTTCTGAACAATGTAAAGGAACTGTACCCCGTAGCCGATCAAACCGAGTATTGCACCAAGAATAAGAACAACCCAAAGAGGCAAGTAATTGGCAGCAACACCAGAAAACCAACCTAAGAGCTTTCCTGCATCGGATGCAAAAGCCAAGTTATTGAGTTTAATTTGTGAGATGGACAAAAGGCTCTTGAGTTGCGAGGAGTAAGCTGGGAAATCGCTATTGGTTCCATTGAAAGACTGTAACCATATAATACAAACAAAACTTAACCATTGATAGATTGAATGAGACATTGTTTAGAAGTTTTACTGTGTAGGATGCTAGTGCTGAAGAACAATGAAAACAAAGTAAGTTGATTGGTTGATTGGAGATCAAACCACTGGCTCTGAGAAACTTGTATTGATTTGATGAATTAGTTCTAGAGCAAGAGTTTATATAGCTTAAAAAGTTATAGCTAAGTAAGGGAACATGAACTTAAAAAGGAAATCACCTTAGCAATAGAGAAAGTATACTGAATATGGAAACATGGTAGTTTAGGCAAAGAGTCTGAATATAGAATTGCAGTAGTTTAGGAAAGTGTCCAAGGCAGTAGTGTTGGTGTCCAAAATCGGCAAGATTTTAGAAACTTGGGTTATTAACACCAAATCTGTGTGACTCTGAAGCTGTCTCAAGCCCCAAAAATTGGTGATGTGACCCAAAATATATGTCATGTGATACGAAGTTTTTATTCCAGTTTCAAATCTAAATTATGATAAAAAATTCGTGGCTGCTCCATTAAAAAATGATTTGCTTAAGTGCGCTGAAATAAATTTTCTAGTCTAAAATGAAAATGGAACTGACTCAATTAATATGGAACGGAGGTAGTATAAGATAAAATTTGCGGAATAACAAAATGTCCAAAATAACTTAGTTGGGTTGTAAATCAGATAAATTTGTGGATGCACACCAAATATGTGGGGCCCACTATTTATCTTATGTGGCATTAGGCCAGGTGCTTAAGCCATGTAACATGACACGTAGTATTCTTACATGTCGGATCCTTGATCGATACACGAGGATGTTTATCCCTTGTTCTATACTTCTATAAATTTGAACACTATTGGTCTTTTGTATACGGTAGAACAACGAAATGTAAGCCAAGAGAAAATCCACTTTCTGTTTGTCGCTCACTTTCTGTTTCACTTTCAACTATAGCCATAACTGTTGCCGTGAGTCAATGAATACATAAAACGTTATCAGCACGATCAATCATCGATTAACGGAGGAAATTTGTGCTTCGATCATTAGCTGCTAAGCTTGGTATACAGTGCTTTACAGTCTTGTATAAGGGTAAGAACTGCAATTACATAATTGTTAGTTTCTATTTTAAATTATGGTACCAAATCCTTTGATATCAGTAGAGGGTGTGAGGAATTGTTTTCATCCCGGATTATGAAAATTTAATATTCCTTCGTTGAAAATTTGACTGATTCGTGTTTAAATCTGACTCGGCTACTGACTTGGCTCCAGACCTATGTGATCTGACTATTTGTTTTTGATTTTGAGTCAGATCTGTCTCGGCCACTGATTCAGACTTAACCTCTGATTTGGACCCATTTAAATCAAATATTAAAATGCCACAAATTCGAAAAAACTTGTATTGATTTGATGGTAAATTAGTTCTGGAGCAAGAGCTGATATAGCTTAAAGTTATAAGTAAGAGAACATGAACTTGAAAGGAAAACACCTGACATCTACTCCCTCCGTCCCATTTTAAGTGACCGCTTTGACTAAGTCAAAAAAATAAGAAGACAAAATGAATTTTCTGAATTTCTATTTCTAGGTAGGAAATAATAAAGAGAAAAATATTTGACTTTTTTTTTCTATAAAAGGATTGTAAGTGGATTAAAATGTTTAGTGGATGGGATAAAGAATGCATACTTTATATGATTATTTTATTTTATATCTCTCATTCTTTTTCTCTAAGTCCTTTATTGCCACCACCTACAACGATGCGCGCCGCCGGCCGCAAAATTTGCCCTCTAATCCTTAAAAAGACCCAAGTATGCGGATCAAATACTTATTTTGAACAAAACCCATCATATGAATCATGTTTTCATTGCTTATTTAGGTTAGAATCATCGAATTAGGTTAGTTATTTGTGGTTACAGGAAAATTTACGCCTTGGTTTTCATAGCCAATAGAGGCTTAAAAAAATTTACTCCTTGGTAACCAAGGCGTAAATTTTCTTTCATGTTGCTCACAGAAAACTAAGCCGTAAGTAGACCAACTGAGGTGTAAATAACCAACTGAGGCGTAAGTTGGTAAAACTAAGGTGTAAATTTCTTCTGTAACCAATTTTTTTGTAAATAAAAACTTACGCCTTGGTATAACGGGGTGTAAGTTCTAAAACTAAGGCTTAACCTTTACTAATTAAGGTGTAACTACTAATTTACGTTACGACTCAGTTCACTTTAAAATCCGCGAGGCGTAAATTCTTCTGTAACCGCAAAAAATAAACCCAGTTCTTCGAATCTAACCTAAATATGTAATAACAACATGATATATAAGATGATTTTTGTTTATAGTGAGTACCTCATCCGCATAGATGAAGCAATATATATGTTATAACTTATTACATGGGATTTGCAATGTTAGTGGTGGTGGTGGAGATGGTGTTGGCAGTAGTAGTCGTGGCGGTGAAAACATGGAGAGAAATTTACACCTTGTTGATTAATTCAAAGTTAAACACTAAATGAGTGGTGGTGGTGGCGGAGGTGGTGGTGGTGGTTGTGGCGGAGTTGGTAGTAGTGGTGGTGGTGGCGCTGGTAGTAGTGGTGAAAACATGGAGTGGTTAAGCATAATCAAAACTTGATTAGTTCAAGTTTAAACACTAAATCACTAGTGGAAAATGCCCGCTCAGAGACACGAGGTAAGTGCCGTTTATAGCCCAACAACGACATTTATTTGTGTCGCATCAAGTGTCGCAATATCTCCGTAGCAGTTTGAAACGACACATGCAAATGTCGCTGTTGACTGAGACATTTATAAGTGTCACAGCCTGAGACACGTATAAGTGTCGTTGTGCAAGTATTTTTAAATAAAAAAAAATAGAAATTGATTCAGCTAAATAGATGAATCAAAATTAAAACCAACCCAAACCAGAATTAAAAAATACAAAAATTGAAACTAGATCATTTCAAAACCAGAACACACTATATTTAAACCTGGATTCAATTTATAATTAGAACAAAATTATTCCAAGTTACAACACTATGATTATACTTGACCACAATTTTTTTACAAAACTTCACAAGCTAGAAAACTTCAAAATAACTCTATATACTTGTTCTCTATTTTTGAATGTCTTTGCTCAAAGTATGATGTTACATTCTTGAATCTTCATTGCTGCTCAACATATCCGGAGCTTTGGTGTTTCTGCAAGAAAAACAAATGACAAGGATATCTGATAAGATCCCATGTGCAGCAAGCATTAAATAGATGTACATGTAATCAAAACGTGATGCTAAGCAAAGATAGTAATAAATGGAACATTACCTTTACATATGCAGCTCTGCCACAGGGACAACAAATCAAATATCGTTACTGGCGCCATAACCACAATAACATTACCTGTGTGTAAATCCATTCATGTATCATATTAAGATCGTTCAACATACCTCAGGTAATTGTCACTATCAATCTTCTGATCAATAACTGTATCAGGTATAAGGTGTGTACAAATATGGATGCGGAGCATTCTGCAAGAGGATTTCACCACCATAGACTACCCAGTAGAAGCCTGCTATCCACCACATAAAGGATGTTATTGTATTGAGGGATTCACATCGCTTTACAACAAGATTGGCCTTGTCCATAGTGATACCAATTGTAGGAGGAAGTTCTTTAGGAATTCCAGCACCTTGCGAAAGTAAATATAAGGAATTAGATATGTGAACATGAAGTATTAAGCAAGATATTTCAAACAAAAAGGAACAAAATCAATACGAACAATAAGTTACACCTAAAACGTTACACTTATAAGGTGTTTCAATCTGCGTACTACATAAGTAGAAAATAATAGTCCTTAGAAAGATTACAGCTAGTTTCCGATTCATATTGGATAGAGAGGACATCTGAGACCTACAAGCTATTTTCCTAAGGTCGGAATTCATAACAAAACGTAATCCTAATTTCAGTATACTGATCTGCAAATCATAGCGCGCTCCATAGACAATATCAAATGAAAACATTAAGAACAACAGAGATAACAACACAACCACATAGAACATGGTTACAATGACTATTACTTGCCCTAAACAGAGATTACATCATTTGAATATTCAAAAGCCTTGTACAAAATTTCTGCATATGCAAAATGACAGCCTAACTTTGGACCTACACAATGGTGGAGTTCAATGAATTGAAGTACATGATCAAGTCACACTATACAGGAAACTAGACCCATGAAAGATTTGTGGTGACCTAAATTCCCGCAATACTCTGTTCTTGACACTAAAAATTAGATAATTCAGGATTCCATTATTTGAACAACAACGATTTATAGATGGAAAGGTTAAAAGCATGAGCGTGAACTAAACATTACTCAACAGTTACAAATGCTCTAAATACTCAAGAAAATTTGAATGCAGGCTACAAAATCAAAACTTCCTGTGCAAAAGAATATCTTCTTACCCATGCTGAAGTAGTTCCAAAACCCTCATCGGGATGTGAGGAGTAAAACAATCACCCCCTGCAACCTGATCAATAAAAAAATGATATCAAACTCAGCAAAAGCTAACAGGGACATCACATAAGCATGGTCATATATATGGTGTCGAGTGATGAAATCAACCAATACTTGAAACCCAATGCTCAAATAGATTATTCATTTGGTGGTTGCAGGACATTCACACAGTACACATTTGGTGTTTTCATATGCTTGTTTGTCCACCAATTTCCCTGCCTCCCTCCAGGATTTAAGAGACAATATAGTTTTTGATGCAAATATGGACACCTTTATTGTACGAGTAGAAAATCTGCATAGGTACTCAAGGTACCACATCCATCAGATCTACTCGCACATACAGTATATAGTGGTTTAGCAGTCCGAAGACATCAAGAACAGCATCGAAGATGCAATGAACAGTGATTTAGAACTAAGTAAAATAACCAAGATCAGATAAAGAAAACTTTTCTGTGTATTACTAATGCTGAGATTACATGAAATAAACCCTAAGGAACCAGAGGAGATTACAAACCTAATCTCTCTCTTGCTACTTAGGCTCAACCAAACAAGAATCCAACCCCTACAACGTTTCCCAAACTTGCCTTATATAGGCCGAGTTTGGGTGGTTTACAGCTAATAAAGACAAAAGACTCAATCGTGGTGGTGTCAGTTTCTGTCGAGTAAGGCGGTTTACACCCCGAAGCTGAATCTTCGGCTTCGGTCCTTCGATGTGGTCCGAAGCTTTCGACCCCGAGACTATACTTCGCCTGTACGTAGCTTCTTTTCCTTTATCAACCCGAGACATTGCTGTCGCCATTCTCGGTGTGGTTTTCTCGGCCTGGTTATGTTCCTTGGATGCGAGACACGTGGTCCGAGGGGTTTTTACCCCCTACAGTTTGCCTCTTTCCTTTCCTTGTATCGAGGATGCAAGGAGAGGAAAACTCCTCTTGCCACCTCTTCGTCGAGTATCCTTACTTACTGCCACGTGTGTATTTTTCTTTGCGACACGTTCTTCAAAGCTCATGGCCTTTCACCTTCTGACCGGCAGAGTCGGTTTCTTCACTATTTAAGTTTCGTTTCTCCCTCTAAAAAATTTTTAGACCTTTCGTTTTCACCTTCCTTGGCGCCGGCGGCTTCTTTCCGAGGAAATTCTTTTGTCCTGAACTTCATATCAAACGGATCTTCCACCTTTTTCTCTTCAACCCATTGTTACAAGCTATCTTTTCTTTCATAAAGTTAACTTTTTTAGGTTTTTCCCTTCTTCTTTCTTCGTTTTCCGACTGCCTCTGCTATTTCCGTCACCGGTGGTGCTATCTTTTTCCTGTTTTTCCATCCTTTTCCATGTCGTCTGCCTCTGCAATCGCAACCGTTTCCTCAAGGCTGAATGGTTTGTATCCTGAGGAGAGGGGCTTTCGAATCGAGTCCCTTGATTCTCCCAGAATTACTCCGGCGCTGGTCGAAAAGTATCAATGCAGCGAAGATGTTCTGGTTGTAACTGTTCATCAGATTATGGCTGGATTACTTCCTCCTCTTTATCGATCTGATGACCCTTTGTTTCTTGAAATTATCTGTTCTCTTTCTCCACCCCGAGGCGTAATGCAACTTACCTGTAGCGCCATTTACCTTATTAATCAATGGGTTCTTCAGTCTAAAAATAACACACCTGCCGAATCCACAGCGAGGTATTATTACAATGCTGAGAACTTCTTTAAGCATTACGAGCCTTTTCTGACTGTGGATAACGAGGCGGCTCCCTTCGGTGTTAGCTTTCGAGTGGTGGCAGGTAGCCAAAACGTTCTTCCCGAAGCCTTAGTTTATTCTTTGGACGAAGACTGGTCTTCGGAGCCTATACTTCTCAAGGGACCTGTTCTCCGAGGCTGGAAGGACGCTGGCCGATTCATCATTCGGACTGACTTCGAGATTGGTCATGAATTTGAGACTCGTCATTTGTTCTCTATTTGCCTTCTCGACGAGGAGAGGAGGTTGCTTCGCTCTTTTTTGAGCGAGAAGAATGTAGCTGTTGAGTCTTTGGGCACCTTAAAGCGTCCTCGGCCTGATGAGGAGACTATGCAACAGGTAACAAATACTTTCTTGAATTTTTTCCCTAAGTATTCATACTTGCCTCTGTTTGTTTCCTGAGGGAGACGGATCCTTATCTGCAGGGACAGGTTTTTGGTGCCTTAAAGCGTAGTTGCGATGTGATGAAGATTAGCTATGGGGAAAATGCTGAAGTTCCTCGGCCGCTGAAGAAGGCTGCCTTGCAGGTAATGTTAAAGGGTTTTCGGACTAGCCGTCGCCAAGATGTTATGGCTCCTCCACAGGAGGCTGTAGGTGTTCACCAGGAAATTCCATCATCGAAGGTAATCGAGATAGAAGACGAGGAGGTGAATGCGGAAAACCCTCGTACTGCTACTTCCTCTATCGTTAATGGTGCCTCTGCCTCGGCTGCAGTCCTTGGGACTTTGAGTACCAATGTTGCCCCGGAAGCTGTTCCTTCAACTACTTCTATGTCTACAGATTTTGTTAGAATCCCAACCGTTGCCATGGGAGTCTGCAGCAATGCTTTTGGAGAATCTTCTGTTCTTTCTTCGGATACGATTCTTACACCCGTGGACCTCCTTTGCCCACAATAGGATGGTTCATACATTAAGGTGGAACCTGTCATGCATCTTGCCGCCAGCTTTCCACAAAGTTCGGTGTTTCCACCTGCTCCCAGCTATGCTTGTAAATACAGACAATCTTATACTGCTGAGAGGTTCAAAGAGGTTCTTTATGAGAATTATTGCCCTAGTGAATTTACTACCGAGGTTTCGGCTCGTTTTGAGGCTCATGCCTCGAATCCTTTAAGGCAGCCGTTGGACCCAGATTTTTGTAAGAAGCTTGGTGATCTCTTCGGAGGTGATTGCCCCCGAGCCGAGTATGACTTTCGCCATCCTCCCTTGTCTTACGAGGAGAATTTGGGCATGGTCCAAGCGGTAAGTTGTGCTTTTCTTCTATTCGAGTTGACGTTGCTGTGAATGTTTTTGTTAATCCTTTTGTGCTACTCTTTGCTAGGGCGACTATCATGCCACCGGCCTCTTGGCGCATAATTTTGATCAAGCTGGTGAGACCGAATATTATGAACGAGAGTTTCATCGGATGCAAGAGGAGCTTGCCCAGGAAAAGGTTCGCAGTGCCGAGGCGAAAGAACAGTCAATATGTAAGTTTACCTATTTTCTTATTTGTTTTGTTGAGAGCACATGTTTTCGGCAACCTTGCCTAAGACAGATTTGCTGCTTGCATTTGAAAAGGCGAGCTGAAGAAGTTAGAGGAAAAACTTCGGGAAGCTCGATTAGCTAATGATCAGCTTCGGAGTGACCGTCAGCCAGCTCAACTTGCCTCAAGTAGCGAAAGCTATCTTGATGACCGAGCGGCACTATTGGAAGAGAGGGATAGAGCCTTAGAAGACGTAAGTTACTATAGGCTAAAAAGGCAGGAGGCCGAGGGTAATTATGTGGATGAAAGAAGGAAGGTGGATCAAGGCAGGCGCCTTCTCGAGGAGATGACGAATAGAAATACAATACTGTCTCGACAAAATCACTATTTCCAGATGGATGTAGATAGACTGCAACAAGAGCGAGATGCAGCTCGTTCAGAGAGGTCGGTCAGTGCCTCGGGTAGGATGTTTATTGATAGATTAGAAGAGAGGGTCAGAGGATTGAAAGTGCAGGTATCTACACTTCAGAATGCTAATAAGGAGCTAACTGATGCGAAGGAACTTTTGAGCAAGAGTTTTAATGATAAGTGCCGAGAGTTAGCTCGACAAAATAAAACAAATGTTCAGACTGCTGCTCTTGTTGACGAGTACCGAATAGAAATTGCAAAGAGCGGGGCTGCTGTCTCTGAGGATGTCCGAAAGAATGTCTCGGCGCCTCGCTATACTAGTCAGCAGCAAGTTACTGAATATATGATTGTTAAAGAGAGTAGGAAGCTAACCTAAATCCTCGATTTTCCGCTTTTCAATGGTGCCCTAATTAAACCAATGTTGTTATTCTTATGTTTGTTATTTTCGCTTTCAGGTATCGAAGTTAACTTGAGGAAGCAGGTTGTCGACGCCGTGGTAGCGAAGAACGAAGCCCTGAGTCAGCTGGTGACTGAGTCCGACATGAAGTTGGAAGCTGAGAGAAGGGTTGAGCGATTGACCAAAGAATTATCCGAAGAACGGGAGCACCGCTCTGCGGAATCGGCTAGGGCTGCTCAGGAGCTTGAGTTGGAGCGTAGGCGTCGTGCCGAAGAAGTGACATATCACACTAAACTATTATCCCAGGAGAAGGGACTTCGTCTTACTCATGAGGCACGCATAAGGGATCTGGTGGTCGGTTTCGGCCTTGCGCGTCATGAGTTGAGACGTGGTCAGGCCATGGGAGAACTGCTTTCTCAGTCTGCTATTGCCAATGCCTTTGCTACAAGTAGGGCCTGCCGACAACATGGTCGCTTTCTTTTTAGAGCCATTGGCGTTGCACCCCCTGATTATGGTGCTATTGGTGCACGGGATCCAGATGTTGCTTCTCCTATTGACGAGTTTCTGCTCCCACGAGAAGTTTATGCCTCCTTAGCCAGAGAAGAGCTTCAAAGGAGAGGCCTATTGGAGAATTATTTGAGGATAACTCGTGGTGATGCTAGCGATGATGCTGCTCGAAGTGGTGGCTCTAGGAGTATTAATAGTGCTGCCGAAGGTACTCGTGATGGTCAGTGCGAATCTGCTCGGAGTTTCGAAGAAAGTCCTCGTGATGGTACCGATTGTTCAAAGAATGTCCCACACCCTTAGCTTGTACAGTTTGTGTCCTTTTGTGGTTGAACTCACTCCTTTGTTTGCGTATATGAGCGCCTTTTTTGTTTCGCACTTCATTTCCTGCATGTTGAATATACATATATGTATGAAGAAATTATTTTTGTTAGAATGTTTTTGCCCCTCCTCGGGACTGTTTTTTGTTTTTGAGGAGGTCCCTTAGCTGAGTAATTTACTTGTTTTTTGTAAGTAAATTAACTGCCTCGGGGTTCCATCTTCCTCTATAGGTAGATGTTAATCCCATTTATCGTCCCCCCGGCGCCCGAGGACGTTTTCTCCTCGTGGCCGTTTGTAGTGAGTACAAATGCATCGTTGGCTTATGTAGCCTTGATTCAAAGTACTCACCGCTATCGGGGTGTCTTGTGGGTAGAAGACCGCGCCATATAACTCGTAGGGCCCTTACGATTTATATGGTCACTAGCTCTGTGCTGGCGTTTTTGCCTTGGCGTTACAGCCTGTTTGACGTTTTATGTCTTTGGCGTTACAGCC
>JAJJMA010131272.1:1567-18952 GCA_023529015.1 Papaver nudicaule | reverse complement strand
TGTCAAATACAACACTATTTTTCTACGGAAAAAACAAAACCGTCTCATAAATATCACTATTTTCGATGGAAACAACAAAACCGTCTCGTCTACATTAGTATTTTCAACGGAAACAAAAAACCCGTCTCACCTATATTACAATTTCCAACGGAAACAACAAAACCGTCTCAGAAACATTACTATTTTAGTGAGTGCTTTGGTGTTCAGAGGAAGATTGTAACTCAAACTTGACCAAAGTGGGTTCTTCCAAGGATTCTTCCTTGAATTTTTCATAAATGGACAGGATCAGTGATCCTGCAGGCTTAGATTCATGGTAATTATGTTCAACTAGCAAAAAATGTCATGATTTTTAGATTGTTGTCCCATGGCTTAAAACCCACCCACTTATGCCGTTGACCACAAATTTAAATTGACTTGACATAGTTGACCAGATATTTTTTCCGTGTTTTCGGCTCATTAATCGAAGTGAAAAGCAAATCTCTCATCTATTATTGAACTCTCCTCTCTTATCCGAAAGTTGGAGCTCAAAGTTAGATCTTAAAAATCATCTCTCTCTTCCTGAAATTTTGGTTTCCCTATCAAATATGTTTTCCCTCTTCTACAAAAATCAAAACCATTTCAGATCTAACTTTTCTCGCTCATATCTCTGGTAATCTAAGTAGATTTCTAGTTTAGATTAGATTTATTTTGGTTGTTATCTCTTTCCATAGGTTAAACCAAAGTTAGGGTTTTAACAATAGCATAAGTTGAGATCTGTTCAACCTTTTTTATGGGTAAATGTTGAGATGTAAGCACGAATACATTAGTTTGTGTTATTATCATTAGTTTATCTTGGTGTAATTGGACCATCTCACTGCCATTGAGTACTTGATGGGATGTATTATTGTTTTTCCAAAACACCATGTAGTTTTTGGAGAGGAGGGGTATTTTTTTTTTAGTTTCTCTTGGTTGATTTTACTTACTACAATTTCTTTGTCTTGTGAGGAGGTTTCTTTAAGCACGGTGCTGCTGCAGGACACCTTTTTCAACTTCAGGTTTGTCTACATGCATATCATATGAGCTCTTTATAATATTATGTGCTACATGCTTTGGATTAATAGGCACATTTTCTGGGTTTTGCGAGGATTCACTGTTGCAATTGTGGCCTTTGTATGTTCCAATGGGGGATGATAACCCGGTTTGCTTTTTTTTGGTATCGTATTTATGCAAAAGCACAACTTGGCAATGATACATTATAAATCGGCCTGGATTGCAATTGTTATAATGTATCATTGTCCTGTTATGTTTTTACATGTGCACATTCAGCGACATCAGTGTAAAGCTTTTCGTGATTATCAGAATCGATGGGCACATTCGGCTACCATTATCTTTGTTTTGCTAGGATTCACTGTGGCCGTACCAACACCAGTGCAGAAGGAGAAAGACATGACTGTATTGATTCTTACTTACTTCCATCATCTTTCAAGGATAGTTTACTTCCCATTTGGATAGCATTGCAGGACATTGATACATCTGTGCTTTTGTTGTTGATTGGATGATGGCATGGCAAGTCAGATGTTAGAAAAGTTGCCCATGCAGATCTTCAGTTAGCTTCCCTTCAGATGTAATCTCTTCAAATTTGCTTTCAGGTATTCAATTGCCATGCATTATTGTTTTTCCAAAACACCATGTAGTTTTTGGAGAGGAGGGGTATTTTTTGGAAAGATTGCTGCAAATGAAGGAGTTCAATATATGCAACAAACTTTCCAGCCAATACTCCTACCTCTCTAATTTACATTGGTGAGTAAACTACGAATACGCTAATTTTTTTAGTTTCTCTTGGTTGATTTTTACTTACTACATTGTCTTTGTCTTGTGAGGAGGTTTCTTTCTCCACTTGGTGCTGCTGCAGGACACCTTTTTCAACTTCAGGTTTGTCTACATGCATATCATATGAGCTCTTTATAATATTATGTGCTACATGCTTTGGATTAATAGGCACATTTTCTGGGTTTTGCGAGGATTCACTGTTGCAATTCTGGGCTTTGTATGTTCCAATGGGAGATGATAACCCGGTTTGCTTTTTTTGGCATCGTATTTATGCAAAAGCACAACGTGGCAATGATACATTATAAATCAGCAAGCATTGAAATTGTTATAATGTATCATTGTCCTGTTATGTTTTTACATGTGCACATTCAGCGACATCAGTGTAAAGCTTTTCGTGATTATCAGAATCGATGGGCACATTCGGCTACCATTATCTTTGTTTTCCATTGGTGAGTGAACTATTATTATACCTGCTCAGAAAATCAAAATGTATGAGTATTTGGTCGAATTAGATGTATGTTGCACTTAGGTCTCCCTGTTGTAGGAGATAGTTAAGGTCAAACTTTGTTCATGCTATATTTGCTAGATGTATGAGTAGTATGGCATGTTACATAATAATAAGAGAATTGTATGGGTATTCGGTGAGTAGTGAACTTTCATGTGATTGATGGAGCTTTAGCCAATGAGAGGCTGGTGTACTCACTCTTGTATGTCAGCAGATTGCTTCTTGTTTAGACGCAATCAACCTACACATATGAGCGGGAAGTGTACTGGCTCATTTAGCTATATTGACAGTAGAATTGCTTATCCTATAATGACAGCAGAATCACTTATATGTGAAGATGCTTGCAGTGAATCTTTCTTTTTTATTTGCCATGTATGAAGTTAGCATAAGTTACTATTCTACTAGTTAGTAACATGAATCACATGAATTTTGGTGAAGTAGTTCTTTCTATTGCCATACAACTCATTATCAGTTACGT
Source organism: Papaver nudicaule (assembly GCA_023529015.1). Classification (NCBI taxonomy): domain Eukaryota; kingdom Viridiplantae; phylum Streptophyta; class Magnoliopsida; order Ranunculales; family Papaveraceae; genus Papaver; species Papaver nudicaule. The sequence continues at coordinate 16,160 of JAJJMA010131272.1, read as the reverse complement.
TTTGTGGTGAAATTTGAGCAAGTTGTACCTTGTTCTCTCTTCCATATAAGATGAAAATTATGTCGTAGGTGTATGCCAGGGCTTCGGCAACCCTACCACACAACCTAAACTGAGATGAAGCAGTTTGTATGAACCTAAAGTATATGCCCCTCCTTTTCTAGAAGATAGACGCATTTGACTTTTTTTTTCTTCAAATAGTCGAGGAACTTAATATTGGTTTTATTAAGTTTGTTAATTTTTGAAAAAAAAGTCAAACGTGCCTATCTTTTAGAACCGGAGGGAGTATTCATATCATTATAGACAACTCTATTAGTGGGTCATATTATCTTATTAAAGTGGCTGTCAACTATATATAGATAACTCAAAGCTTTGTTTCATTGTTTCGCAGAACTCTCACATCTGAGGTCGACGGACTACTTCGGCGTCTTGTATATAAGCTTCTTCTGATCCAAGGTATCATTACAGAACATCACATAAACTGCAAACTGCCAAAACACACAACCTTCTAATCTAGGGGTAGTAATAACACAGGCAAAAATGTATGTATCTATTTTGCCTTGTGCAGTTTTATAAATTTAGGATTGTGAATGAGTGTAGTGAATGGATGTATAAACGGTTGTATGATTTTCAGAGTTTCAATGAAATGCGTGTGTTAGTTGAATGAGAATGGATGTATTTCAGTGGGAATGAATTGAAAATTACAGGATTTCGATTCAGTATTGCAGGTTTAGAAATGAATTGTATTGTATTGCAGGTTCAGGAAAGAACTGTAGTGCAGGTTCACAAATGAACTGTATTCCAGATTCCGGAATGAATTGTATTCCAGGTGCAATTGTAACGCAGGGTTTAACGCTTGCCAGCGTTATTTTTTTTTAAAAATAATACAGTTTCTTCCAACGATAACAGACGTTACACAATTCCGTTAGTTGTAAAAACACATGGCAAATCCTAAAACTGTTACAGAGGCGTTTTCCACGAATAAAAACGTTGACTAAGCCGTTAAAATTTATCCGTCACACGCCGTGGTTTAACGGGAGAAAAAGTTGTTGGATCCGTTACGGCAGAAGGACATGTGGCAAGTGCTGAACCGTTAGAAAATAGATTCCACCAGTACATTCCGTTACTTTAACAGTAGCGTATCAGTTACGCAAACGCAAACGGTGCTGGCTGTTTCAAAACAGTTACGAAAACTGCCAGCTGGCAAACGGATAAACCGTTACTACACAAAACAACGTCGGGTATAAACGTTGCTGTTAAGAGTTATTTGATCGGCTACTGCCCACCGTAACGGGTAGACCGTTACAGTAGGTTGCCACGCGGCACGGCATGATGGTATGTCTAATCCGTGACAATATTTACTGCAACAGATGCATGTGTTGCTGTAATCATAATTACAGCAACGGCAGATCCGTTGCTGTAATTATTGTAACGGCGTCCCGCCAACGGCCACTCGCCGTTGCTTTAATTTTTAGTAACGTCCCTGGGCCGTTGCTAAAAAGGCAATTTCGTGTAGTGTATGGATCAATGCACAAACCAATGCATATTACTTCTGTACTAATTCTTCATCGTGTTTGTTGTGTGCTTTCAATGAATCTTACGACCCTGTTATCTTTAATCGAGTCCTTGTTTGACCATAACTATAAGAGCCTATGGCTCATTTTGAGAGTGGCCACTTAATAGCAAGTGTTTTTTAGCTTGAGCAATTATATAGTGCGTATTAAACTACTGCATGTTAAAATTTGTCCAACCTCCGAGTAAAATTGTGTAATAGACATTATATCTAGTTTGCACTGTCGATATCATTCTCATGTGCGTAATGCATTGCACAAGACCCAAATGGTAAACTACTAGTCAGACAATTTTCACCGACACACACTAACACTGGTAAGAAAAAGAAAAGCTTAGAAATTCATACCGTAACCTGGTGAGACATTATTTTGAACCAATTAGGAGTAGCAAAACTAGTTTCCTTAGCTTCTAATCGAAATTGTACCATTAGAAAAAAGAAGAAAAGCTTCTATTTACATTAATACTGGAAATATTGTTATCAAATTACTGTTAAACATTTTAAAGTTGAATTTGTGGTTCCTCTAACTAGGCGTGGGATCGACAATCGAGGCTGGAGTATATGTACTGGTTGGAACAGTTGCTAGAGAGCATTCTGGACCTGCACTTACTGTTTCCTTCCTAATAGCTAGGTAAACGAAACCAGATTTTTGTCGAGTCTACAAGGAAGAGGAACCAATGGCAAGGATCTTGATGTTCGCCTACCAGCATGTATGCGAAAATGAGCACTATCACTTTGTTCGAGTCTACAAGGAAGAGGAGTCTGACCAGAACCATACAGAGGTATTAATTAGTGTTCATAACCCTGACCCTTTTGGGTTTGTTTTTGTCGTAGAAGAACTCATTTGTCGTGCGTAGTTGTAGACATAAGTAGTTGCAGACCCTAAGAGAAAAGAAAAAGAGAGCAGAAAGTTTAATATCTAGTTAATCAGTATTTTGCATTTTGAAATATGGTCATGTATTTTTTGAACGGCGACATATGGTCATGTAAGCAATTACTATGGTTTTAATTTCTAACTGAGTGAAGAAATTTGGTTGTTTTTAAATTTATTTTTACATGTTCAATTATGCAATTAACTACTCATGGTGTAAATCCCAGCAATCTCAAAAAATCCAAAAGCACTCAACAATAGAGGAACAAGCATATCAGTTCTAATACCAGAAGCCAAATAAAAGGCAAAAACAAAGCCTCAAGAACTCCCCTGAAAATAGAAGTGAGACTTATAAATTAGAGGAAAACATTTTGATATTGAAAAATTAACCCTACCTTTCGGTACATTGTATCACAAAATTATGACTACCTTTTTGCACATTGTAGCACAAAATTAATTGGGTACGTAAAATATCACTTCATTAGTTGGGTACATAAAGTCTCACTATACTGTAGTACAAAATATGTAAATGTAGTAGTAAATATAATACACAAACGGCAGTAAGCTGAACTAACCAGAGTTTTAATAATAAACCTATCTTTCAGCACATTATAGTACAAAATTAATACTACCTTTCAGTACCTTGTAGTACAAAATTAATTGGGTATATAAAATCTCACTAAGTTAGATATAAAATGAACTCTTCATCAATTTTTGAGGAAAGGATATTGGAACTCTTATCCCCTCCCTTGAGAAAGTGAATACCAATGTGTTAAAAGATAAATCTCTTGGATGAATCGATATTTATGCTTTATGAACTGTCCTTCACTTTATAATATGCATAGCGATTCCTCTTGCGTTGTGCAAAGAGACCTAGAACCTATACCAACCCTCAATGCATCTGCTCCAGATTGAACCCATACCAACCCATTCAACTCTCTGCAAAATGAAAATAACCAAGTAAATGTGCTTAAGATCCAGGTGACAGTGAGTCAGTGACCCGGAAATCCTTTTACTTGTCAGTGAGTCCATCATTTCATCCTTTTATTATTATATACATATATATATATATATATAAAAAATGTAAATGGTCTATTAAAACAACCAACTAGCCGAGAGACTAGTCGCAGAGGTTACAAAGTTTCAAGAGCTATCATCTAATACCAGGTGGTTAAGAACTTTCACTACATGAGAGTTATCAGTGCTCTAATTCGGAAATTTGAGCGCTGCTTCTAGGTAGTCAAAAGGAGCACCAACATCTGAGTCTCCCTTAATCAAGCCAACCACACCACTACTAAAGTCGCCTGCGTAAGATAGTAATTCCTCTACGAACTCTCTATTTACAGGGTCTTTTGGGAGAAGCGCAGGCCTTCAAAGTAAGTATCAAGATACTTGATCAAGACTCTCCCCTATAACTTCATTATTATGTTCAAGTGCAGGTACCTGCATAAGATTCACACATTCTAGTAAATAACAGAATACCAAAGGTACTGACTTCAAAAGGGAGATGTAACCGTTACATTCTAGTAAATAACTCTCATCAACGGATATGGATTTACTGACTTTTTGGAAAACATTTTTACTTCCGTTGTACTTGGGCTCATTACTGGAGAAATCGCTAATATTCCCGCCAGACCACAAAATCACATAAATGTCGTCGTCCCCCCCACCTACAGGTGTTTCAATACAAGTTGTAACAAACAACTCAAAAACAAAAGCCAGTAGATGTGTCATCACATTACAGGAGCATACAATAAAGACAACAACAAGTGCGTAGCGGGGACAATCAAAAGGGATGAACGGGCATTGCCAATATAAATTTCTACTGCATTACTGATGAAAGTTGATGATATTTTTTTCAAAATAAAAATTAAACAAAATCACTTATATGAAAGTAAAAATGGGGTTCAACATAACAGACTACAACAACCAACAAAAAGCTGTTTGAGGATGTATGGATTGCAAGTGCTACTGGTAGAAGAGTACAAGAGCATCACTTCCTAAATACACAACCTGTCTGTAATTTCCTTTACAAATCCGTCACAATCAGTTACATGCAAACACAGTCTGGTAAGGGTTAAAATATGTTCCCAGTAAACATACATCGCAAAGGAGGTATAACCCCCTTACTGTTCAAACTCAAATTACATAATATCACTGACCTAGATAAAAATAAATTAGGGTTTCTAGATTAGATTAAAACCATTACCATTCTTTAATTAAAACCATTAAAGATAGAAAAAAAATTCCGAATTAATTAGGGTTTATAGGTGGGATTCAGATTGTAAATCAAACTGAGAATTAAACGGAAATACCTATCGCGTCATCAAAAATCTCCATAGTGTAAGATTGATCCTGCCACTGCAATTCCAGTAAGAGATAGAAATAGACAGTATAGTGAACCAGAGAAGTATCCAGTAACCAGTGAAGTATTTCGGGAAGGAGAGAGGCTTGGGAGGAGCAGGGAAAATTTATGTTAAGTAGAGAAGAGAAGAAGAAGAACCATAAAAATGGGAAGAAGATGAGAACCAAAATAATTGATATGGGTCGGGTCAAAATCTAACTAAGGTGATTTAGGTTACTGTAGCTAAGGTTAAGAGGTTGGGTTGAGTTAATTTTGAAATCGGAAATAGTTGACTGGATCGGCCCAAAACTCGGAACAAACATGGACTTGCCTTTTGAAAAGAGTTGAATAGTTAACGAAGATAGTTGTAACAGTGGCACACAGTTTCTCTTAAGTTAACTTTGTGGAATTGACTTTACCAAACGAACTGAAAACTCTAAGAGAGAACAGAAAACGACATATATATCCACTGTTACCAACTCAAGGAGTTATCTATTCACCGAGTTCAAAATGCGAAACCCTTGTCCCCTTCGATTTATAGGGTGAAATCGGCGAGTCGACTCGCGTTTTAGAGTTAACCACATAGGTTAGTTAGTTGATTTTGGGTCGGGTTTTGGTGAACAGTTTTTGTAAACGGTTTTTTGTAAACCTGGAACAACCCGTCAGCTTTATAACCTAAAATCCTGAGACATTTCTATTTCTATTTTCAGTTCCAAACCTTTTTAACTGACGGACGAAAATTTCCCCTCTCTTTAATCCATAATACCTTATTTGTTTCAGTTTGATTTCACTACTCACTCAACCCTCTTTTGTTTCCCATTGCTTCATATCAGTTACGATTTTAGTTTCGTTTCAGTGCAGTATTCCAGTTTGGGTGTGCACCTCCTCAACCTGTTGGCATGTACCATTTTCAGTGGGAGAATTAGCATTCAGTCTCAGTTTCATCGAGATGGAAAGACTAATAAGAGAAGTTGAGAGCAATCTGACAGAAATTGAGACAAAGACTGCAAAAAAAAAAAAAAAAAAAAAGAGCCAGAGAGGAATTTCTTCAAAGAATGAGAGAAAATGCTCCAGAGTTTGAGAAGTGGTTGAGTAAGGTCGAAGCACGCAAGATAAGGAAAAGTGGTGGTGATGCAGATGATTATTGGCCAGAAGAAGAAAGTGATGAGGAGGTTCAACCAATTGCGAGAGAAAAAACATGAAGACTTCATGGGAAAAGAGGAATGAGAAACTTCAAAGAAAAATTTAGTTCCCAAGGGGAATCAGCAGCAAATGTGCAAGGTATAGATCCTCTGAGGACACAAGTAGAACTCCAACAAGATGCTTCCATCGAAGACTTTGGTTGCCTGTCATTATGGATCTAGTGATGACATTGATGCATATCTCACCGAAAACTCAGAGTAGCAAGAGGTAGTGAATATTATCCTTCACTCTTCGGTAACATATTCTGGACGCACATGGAAATCTTGGGCTCTGACGGCGGGAAGCATATTGTTTCCATTTGCCTTTAGGTGGAGTGGTAGACTGATTTAAGTAATTTCTCAGTCACTTCAAACATTGACAAACCTTATATTGCCACGTATTGCTACAAAGGACTAAATGCTGGATTCAAATTGTCGTACCAGTTTCTGATGTTTCAACTGTAAATGCAAGATCTGGCTATAGTCTGTTTCATTTTAATATTCTGATAAAGTTTACGAAAATGAACCAGAAACTTTGTTAGCGGCCCTGATTATTGATTGTTATTCTCTCTTTCTTTCTCATTTCTTATCTTGCTCCTTCTGTTCTTTTGGATCGTTGTTTATGTTTTGTTTTTCACTCTTCAACTCAAGGGTACTTGTGGAGTTCCGGCTCCGAGGCGCCTCATCTTCACTGCTCTGATCTTTTGATGTTGAATCATCTTCATCCTCTTCCTCTTCGTCGTCTTATGGATATTCTTCTTCTGTTTGCTGTTGTTGTTTATAAGATTCGACTGGTGACAACTTGTCGGCAACGGTGGCAACACCAGCGTCAGATGCAAGAGGACAAACATCACTCAAATCAAGAGTATCAAAACGCAGATTCTCTGGATCAAAAGTAGATGGAGCAAGCTTACACGAACCAGGATCTATTAGAAGCGGCTCGGCAGGTATTTTACCGCTGTAGACTCCTTCCGTAAAACAACCAACGAAATCCCCAAACCCTAATTAAGTACACATCTAGCCTTCTTTTGTAGGAATAGGAATAGGAAACAAACCACTAGGAAATGTATGAGAAAACTTGTAACAGTGGCCGGGCCGGGGCTAGGACTAAACCACTTGGATGTCTTTACATAAAAAACAGGCAGTCACAGGATTTTAGACTGTTTTATAGTTTCGAAAACTTCTTGGGTTCTCTACTTGGTCTGGATTGTTACTCTTGATATTGAGAGGTGCAGCTACTTATTATATTATAGAGATGGTAATAAGCGGAGGTGGTATCGAAGAGTTTGGTGAAAACTTCACTGATTTTCTAAGAGAAACAAACTTGGATCAGCAAGAAGAAGATGATGATGCCTTGTCAGTGTCCTCACTCAGTGATTGTCATATGGAGGAATTAGAATCCGATGATGATGACGACGACGATGATGATGCTGAAGAGGATACTGAAGAGAATGCTGACCGGAAAATTCAGATTGTTAGGGAAGTAATCATGGATCCGGAGTGGGATGTTTGCAACCTGTTAAAGGATTATAAACTATCTGGTATCAAAAGAAAATTTGGTGCCACTGACGATGAAAAAGAGCCTCGTATGCGTCAGACTGCAAGGCAGCCGCAGCAGCAGCAGTTGACGGCTTCTGGGTCTGTAATACCAGAGAGTGCTCGTGAGACTGAGAGGTACAATGTTCACATATACGCTTATTATCGTAATAGTAGAGCAGATGGGGGATACGGAATTATCTTGCGTGACAAGTTCAGAAAATCTTTAGTTGCTTACTATGGGTTCTCCAGAGGAGGATCCTATCTTTATTACCTTCTGCTGGGAATGAAGAGAGGCTTAGAGGTTGCTACCGAAATGCGACTTGCTAGAGTCTATTTGTCAATCAATTCACTAAGGGCTATGGACCTCTTTAACACTCTCTTCAATTTCCCCCTCATGCTGAATCGCTTCTGTCATTCCAGACATGATGCTGCGGATCATGCTGTTGTTTGCAAATGGTGCATGAGACGGCAGATGTGTTTGAGTAGTAATGCTGCATGTTTCAAGCAACTGTTCCCAGTTGTTGCAGATATTGTAAAGCTGCAGAACGAAATCGAGTTCAAATATAAGCATTGCTCGTGTACTAGAGCACGGAATGAAGCTGCGCATTATTTGGCGAAATGTGGTGCAAAACAACTTGAGAAGATGGGTGTTGATTTGATTGGGGTGCAAGAAGTTAAGATGGTACCCAACGAGTTTCCTGAAGGGCTGAAAGATATTGTAGGGCGAGATGAGGAGTTGTTTCTCTATGTATAACTTTGAATGCTTGCTTACTTAAATGAGTCAGATTGTAACAGTAGTCAGAATCTGGCGTATGAATAATGTGCTATTGGTCTTATTATGTTCTTCGTTTCGGTAAGATTCAGAGGTGCACAGAAGGTTGAAATCTCATCGGCAATTAATGCGTAAGTAAAATGGTCAACCATCGCCTATTCTGCCTGATCACATGCCACACTAGTTTATATGGGCCGCAGCAACAAACTGCTATTACGATTTACGAGTTTACTAACCTACATAACATTTGGGCCCACTAGAAACAAGTAATAAAGAGGGTTTTTTTTTCTTTGGGCTTAAGGGGAGGGTTTAGCTAAGGAAGGGCCCCCATTGTTGCCTACAACTACAATGCCAATGTACTTGAGCAAGGGACTAAAGAAATAGAAAGTCACACACAAAAATTAAAAAAAAGATATAAAAAAAATTACTCATTTAATTTAGTATTCGATAACTTGTTAAATTTAAGGTCCTTAAAGTCACAAAAAAATTTAAAAAATACTAGTTTAATTGGTGCTTTTTGACTTGTTAAATTTAATTTAGTATTCAATGACTTGTTAAATTTAATGTCGTCCCGAACATCAGAAAAGAGAAAAAACAAAATAGTTTAGTTTAGTGTCGGTGACTTGTGAAATTTAGTGTCTCGAACATCACAAAAAAAAAATATACTCGTTTAGTGTCTATGACTTGCTAAATTTAATGTTCTGAAAAGAGAACAAAAAATACTCTCATTCAAAGAATCACGCGAATTAGTATGGATAATCTATGATGCCAAAACCTTATGAAATCTCCAGGAGAGAATCACCACAACTGATAACCTTAGTTCGATTCAGTTACTCTTTTAAGTATTTATCCCGTTATTCATTCGTAAAAATGCTGGATCGATGCAACTACTCATTCGTAGAAAGCTGAATCTTGAAATGGTTCATCCAGTTTCTCATTTGTAAAACGCTTGATCGATTCAGTTACTCATTTGTACAACGTTGAATCTTTTAAATAGTTTTTAGATGATATGAACTGCCACCATCTGCAGTAACCATCCTACTGGGATAATATGAACTACTTGAATGGGAAACTAATCTTCCATATGGCACAAGAACAACAAAATATTTTTCTCAGATGGTGTAAAATACCTCGAAGAGGCATTTATCGGACAAGGAAGAGACGAGCTGATCAGGAAAGGGCTTGCGAATCAGAGTGATCCGCGATGATCCATGCGGAGAAAGGTGATTCGTTCAACGAATAAGAGTCATATTTCCCCATTATAAGTACCTACCCACATCAAACTCATTTATTTACACCTCAAAAATCTTTTTCTCTTCTAAACTTCTCATAGAAATTTAGTGAAGTTCCAACTTGAAATAGAAAATTATTGAAGTTAATATTTTCCATAAAATAAGTCTTCAAATACTCAACATTTTCAACCAAAATTAGGAAAAAAAGGCACAAGTTGTACGAGAAGTTACTACCAAACTTGACTTTTCTGCAGATTTACTTGAAGCATCAAACCATCTCGGTTTCTCTAGAGTCAAACTATAAGAAGCAGAGAAGTATTAAAGTTTTCAAGTGAACCAAGTTCAAGCACCCAAAAGTAAAATAAGAGCTCAAGATAAAGAAAATTTGAGAGTTAACCATACTACAGGTAAAAAAGACAAGGAAACTCATTCAAGGGAAATTCTGCAAAATACTGAAAAATATGAAGCCAGTTATTGTCCGGGATTTTTATTAAAATATTCAAAGTTTATGTTTAGTCGTACAAAAAAGCAGTATTATTAATAAATTTGAAAATTAGAACTTAATGAAGAATTTGAAATTAAACTTCAAGTATTGTTTTTCAAATCTTTATTCTAAGTATTGACCCATGTAAAACCACATAAGAAGTTTTCATATGTACACATTGAAATTATACACTACTACATTTCATCTTTGTTCTCACTTCACTATATATGGCTAGGTACGATTGAACTGAAGATCTAACAATCCTTACAGATTAGTATAATCAGACACTTATCCACGATGACATTAGATGGCTCTAGCAATTGAATTAAAGGATCTACCATGGAACCATTACATATAGTGAATTATGGTAATCCTCGTCAAAGATCTAAGAAAAAGGATATGTGATAGGTGTGCCTTGATTCAAAAACAGTAACAAGATATGCACACAATTAAATGGTTAATAAACCACTTCTAATGAATGTCAAAATGATTGTAAGCATTTCTCAAATCCGTGTACATCATAACTTGAAATTATCATTTTTCGAATTCAAAGTTAAATTAGTCAATGTTTTTTTTCTTTTATATGAGAAACACCGAAGGCGCTTCTATTTTCGAAAATACAGAAAACAATTTGCACTTGATGAGAGCTACCAATTTGTAAAGGATGGAGTCCTGAAATTCAATCCAGAACTTTTGTTCAGAGTTTCAGGACGATTTTGTTTTTAGTGGTTTATGTTGTAATACCCAGAAATTTTTCTCGGTTTTAAAATAATAAGTTATCGCTTAATAGTAGTATTACTATGCATGAATAGCAGAATGATGGAATCACCTATCAGATTCGATGAACGTTTGCTTGTAAGTTTGTAAAATTTGAAAGCCAGATTCCTTGAGTGGTGTGTCGAGAATCCAGTTCTTTCTAACTAGATTGAACCCCAACCATTTAAAGTAAAATCGGTCTGCCACAGTTGGTATCAGATCAGTTACAATTCATTGGGACTATGCGTTTGGAACTCATTAGCCTTCCGCTTATTCAACAAATATAGGTAACTCTCTTTAGCTTGTGCTTTTGATTTAAATTTCCAAAAGAAATTCTTTTAGTGGGTAATGATGTAAACCCATAATTTTTTCTCGGGTAATGATGAAAATCACTTATCCAATTTGATGAACATTTTCTTGGAAGATCGGATTTATCCGTAAAATCTGAAAGCATGTTATCCTTGAGTTACATGTCGGGAATCCATCTCTTACCAAGTTGGTTGAACACTGACTCATTTGAGGCATTTACTAACCTATAAATTAGCAGTAATTTACCGCAATCTTAAAATACATGAGATTGCCTATCAATAATTTCTTATTAATAGCCAATTTTTTACTTGATCTTGAAAGCGGTCTACAATTCTTTTGTAGAGCTGCAATAATTCGATGGGCATTGTAAACATTAATTTTCAAGTCATAAGTCTATAACATATTGAGAAATATGATTTTATCTAACAATAAGAAAAGCCATAAAACTTGGACCCATCTCAAGATTATAGATTTGGGTATCACATTAAACGACCAATTTGGGTCTTCAGTCAAATGCAGCATTTAATTATCAATGTAATATTTTTAATCTTTTGGAAAAAATGTTATTGGTTTAGGGTTCAGGTTTTCGGCGCAAACTCACAACAATATACAATATCTATTTTTTGTTGGAGTTTTTAGTCACTCTAAAACTACTTGTCTACTTGTTTTATGACCGTTACACTCTATTAGACACCGCAAATTAATATTACCATTAAACGCCAACAACACTCGTAATTTAATTTTTTCACCATTAAACCCACCATTAGTCATCACAAAAGACTCGACAAATCCAGCAATCCCCAACTAGAGAACCAAATCACTCAAAAAATTAGAAACCCAAATCACAATGTTGCGCACAATTAATTGATAATCAATACCCTACATGCATCACCAGTTCTAACTCACACCTACCATATTTTTATACTACACTACTACTTTAAATAACAATGTAATACATATAAATTCTTATCGGGTTTAATGGAATAGGTTATCTCTTACTAGTGCAATGATAGAAATAACAGTCAGATTCGATAAAAATTTGCTTCCAAAATCGAATTTATCCGTAAAATTTGAAAGCCCGGTTCCTTAAGTGGCGTGTCAGGAATCCAAAGCTTGATATTGAGTAGAGTCTCGACGTATTTGATGCCCAAATTAATTGATAATCAATACCCTACATGCATCACCAGTTCTAACTCACACCTACCATATTTCTGTACTACACTACTACTTTCAATAACAATGTAATACATATAACTTCTTATCGGGTTTAATGGAATAGGTTATCTCTTACTAGTGCAATGATAGAAATAACAGTCAGATTCGATAAAAATATGCTTCCAAAATCGAATTTATCCGTAAAATTTGAAAGCCCGGTTCCTTAATTGGCGTGTCAGGAATCCAAAGCTTGATATTGAGTAGAGTCTCGACGTATTTGAAGCCCAAAGTACCTGCTCCGCCTTAGTTGGTACTAGAGCAATTTGATTCATTTGGGACTATGCATTTGGAATTCATCAACCTTTTACTTGTGAAACTACTATAGGTTTTATGCTTTTGGTCAAAATTTTGGGACAATTTTATTTTAGTAGTAGGTAATGGTTTATACCCAAAAAAAATTCTCGGGTTTAACAGAATAAGTTATCGCTTAATAGTCTACAATTCTTTCAATTCTTTTGGAAAAAATGTTATTGGTTCAGGGTTCAGGTTTTTAGCGAAAACGTACCACAATACAATATCTATTTTTTTTCGTTGGAGTTTTTCGCCACCTCTAAAACTACTTGTCTAGACGGCATTGCTAGATGATTGTTTTCAACTGCTGAAAACCTCAACATTAAGCCACTGAACACTTTTGTTTTGCAACTATTTGGATTTCATTTGAGAGTCACATTAGACCCCACAGTTAGACCCACTCCCATAGCCTTAGCCAAAACTAGTCCACCCTTGTTCGAAAATCTGGTCAACAGAGGCAAACAAAAGTAAACTAGACCCCACAGTTAGACCCACTCAACACCGACCATCCATTCACGAATCACATCTGACCGCCGTCAGATCCCCACGATCATCATCAAAAACAGTGGCAATCACAGTAATTCTCTCCACAAAAGATGTCTGATTCTGGTATATATGCCAAGGTTCTTTCAAAGCGTAGAATGAACGCATTATAAAAGTTTTAGGGTTCGTATCAAAAACAAACGACCGTTATCTTCTCAATTTTTTTCAAAATCATTCACCAAACATTAACGGCGTTAGTTTTACAGTTAGTTTTTTCTATAAATAAACCCTTAAATTTCTTCAGAAATCCCGTGGTTGGAGACAGTTCCGTTCTTCTTAAACAAACAACCAGAAGAACGAAGAACGTAGAAGAAGAAAGAAAGAAAGAAGATCTCTCTGTTTCTCTCCATCCATCCCCGTATACCTCTTTCCCTGTAAGTCCTCCTGACATTGGATTTCTGTGATTTTTTTTTGTATTTTTTGTGATTTTTTTGAATTTTTTAGATCTCATTATCATTCATGAAGCTGGATTTGTGTATTTGAAGCTCTGATAATAGTAGATCTATTTGGTGTTTTCAATTTAAAATCTATTGATTGGATTAGGGATTTGAATCCAGGTGATTGTTGGATTTGGTTGATGTTGTTTCAGATCTGTTATGTAGTTTTTTTCTATCTTAGAATCATTGAATCATTTGGATCTTTATTTATTCATGATTTGTGAATGAGATGAAAACAATGTTGTGTCTGGGATTAGATTTTTGATGTTGTGATGTCGATATGTGCAGAGAAAGATGGGGCTGTCATTCACCAAGTTGTTTAGTAGGCTGTTTGCCAAGAAAGAGATGAGAATTCTTATGGTAGGTCTCGATGCGGCTGGTAAGACTACAATATTGTATAAGCTCAAGTTGGGAGAGATTGTCACCACCATTCCTACTATTGGTATGTCATTTCTGTTTTTTTTTTTGTTTGTTTGTTTGAAATCTTCATTTGATTTGTTGATTTGTGATTATTTCTTGTTGCTGATGAGTTTTTGGTGTGGTTTTCTTGGTGTAGGATTTAATGTGGAGACTGTAGAATACAAAAACATCAGTTTCACTGTGTGGGATGTCGGAGGTCAAGACAAGGTAATAATTTGTGGTACCTGACATTGCTAGATGATTAATTTGAATTGGTTGTTTTGTTGAAATGTGTTATATGATGAAGTTGAGGTGAGACTTGATGTTATTGTGCTTATTGACAGTCTTGTGTTGATTTATTTTTGACATCAACACTAGACATAATTATAAGCTAGGTTAACTAAAGCCACCTTGTCTTTCAGTCTCTCTTTTAGGTTACAAAAGAGATGACATCCATGCCGTGGCTAACATAGGATTCTTGTATTAGGTGTACACGACTGAAAAGACATGCTTATATGGTATTAATTGTGATCGTGCTTATTGTAGGTCATGGTTATTTATTATTATGTCCTGCTACATACGCAATTCTACATTGAATCTTGTTAAAATGGTTGTGCTTATTGACGGTCCGGTGCTGATTAGATTTCTCCCCC
>JAJJMA010131250.1:0-7500 GCA_023529015.1 Papaver nudicaule | reverse complement strand
CTTCATGTGAGGAGAATGTCCCGGAATACGAGCTGCATCTAGACGTTGTGGCCATTCTTCATCCTCTTCACAAAGTTTGAAGAGAATTTTCTCGAACAAACCTCGATTCATACCTAAACGTTGTTTGAATTGTCTTGGAGTATAAGTCCCATTAGTTGTAAAGTAATCATACATCATTTGAGCATCAGCTCTCTTTCTATCACGCCATAGGTGTTGGCGTGATTGCACTTGGATAGGCACCGGTTGTCTAAGCCTATGTCTCCGGGCATCAAATTCTACCATGCGATGGAGTAAAATAATTTCTTCATCATCATCACTCGATGAAGCAAAATTGAGCCGTATTTCGCATTCAAACACCCACGAATCAAACTCATTGCACCTTTACAAGCATGAATTTTAAGTCAATTTATACATTCAACACCAAAACTACTTCAATACCACAAGCATTAATCAAAAATACACCATACAACAACAAAGAATCAATGGATTTTAACGATTCATTCTAAAATCAAAGGAATCATGATAATCAAATTAAAATTGGATTGTATAAACCCTAGATAAGATTTACTAACCTTGTTGATGAAATTTCAAATTGAATGATGCAAAAGAATCGCCTTCGAAATGTTAGTAAATCCTTATAATATCACGGAAAAATTCTAACTGGTTATCTTCAAAATCGAAAGGGGGCGATTATCTATTTTCTTTGAGTGAAGAAGAGAGAGTGGAGAAGTTGAGAAATGAAGTTCAGGTCGCAGGGTTTTCTGTATGAAAACCTCTTCTTTACGGAAATCCGATTTCCGCAGGTCAAAAGTCAAGCTTTGACTGTGCGGAAATCCGATTTCCGCAGAAATTTTTTTACGGAAATCGGATTTCCGCACAGAAAAGCTGCGGAAATCCAATTTCCGTCTCCAAATAGCTAAGACCATAGAGGTTGCCATTTTTTCGCCATTTCTGCCTTCTCCTTTCTCTATTCAATAGAGAAGCAATAGAGAACCATAGTGCTTGCTCTAACATTCACCAAAAAGACAGAAAATAAGGAAACATAAATAACACATATCACTAACCTGTACAACTGACATCAATGAATCCAGAATAACTATCTGCCACAAACCCAATAGGCAATGTATAAACCATTTCAGTTTTCTTCATATATGCTGTAAGTTTTCCTTTCTGGCACAACCCATTTAACCCATAACCCACTACAGTTCAATAAGATTCATACTGAGCCAACAAAATCAATTAAAAAAAACATCCGCTAAAAATCAAGCCAGTAGAATTAGGATATTTTGAGATACAAAGAGAATGAGAACAGAGAGAAAAAAGAAAAAGAGAGGAGTCAGTAGAATTTAAAATGAGAGAAAAAAGAGGCATTAGAATTGTAAAAATGATTTATTCTAAGGTAGGGTTCATAAGGTGAGGGTTTACCACCAGATGATAGCATATCGTGTTGTCCAAAGAAAACCGTATCTGCAAATCGAAACAAAAGGGTTTAGAGAATTCAAGAGACAGGAAATGGTATACAGAGAATCAAACCTGAAAAATTCTAATTTCAGACAACATTAACCATAAATCCTTACCAATCAAAATTACAAAAAATAACTACTGGACTCAGTTGATTGAACAGATGCTACATCGACATCACCACCAGGTCATAACATGCCCATTCAACAGAGACACTGAACAAAACCATAAAATTGTAGTTAAATGGATAACTATATAATCAGAACCCTGCCCAACTTTCCCCTTAGTTCAAATCATGCGTCTTAAGTATGCGTCTTAAGATAAATAGTTCACGTCTCCATTGGGTATATGCCTCAACTTTCCCCTCAGTTCAAACTTATTATCTTATACAAATTTCTGCACTTTTCCCAACACAGTAAAAAGCAAAAATATTAGCAATTTAGCTCATAGTAACACTAACTTAGCATGTCTACTCATCGCCATCTCAGATGCCAACTGTATTTGTCCATATACGTATGGTGAATGCAGTATTATCCCCGGATAAGTTGAACCACAATGTTAGAACCCTGATACTCAAATACCAAAACAAATATTTAGTGACATTAAAGATACAATTGCCTTTAGCCTTCCTTCCTCCTGGCCTGCAAATTACAAACACTTAGGTTCTATGTTTTCTAAAAAAAGACTTACGTTTCGAACACAAAGAGATCCTAGATTTCACAGGTGATCCTCCCAGTATGTATTGTACGCCAGGCTGTCTTCTTTGTAGCCTCATATCTTCGCCGCGAACGACTGTTCCCTGACGCTCTCTTTTCTTTTGCAACTTCAAAAACCTGCTACAATGACGGTAAACTAAATACATACTCGAGCTTGTCTCTGCTTTTAATCAAATATCAGTTCCATGTACGCCCGATGGTTACGCTCTTCATGTACTCCACTTGCTCTCTGCCAGACGCTCATTTTCCAGCTCAATTCCGTCACAATCAACAGATCCTTGTTGTGTACTCTCACATTGCTCTTCCAGTCGTTGTTCCTTCTCCCTCAAGAACTATATAACCGATATTCATAAGTTGTCCTAGCCGTTTAAACTTCAATATTTAAATATAAGCCTTGGACAATATTAGGGAGTAAGCAGCCTTGTAGTAAGAGCATGCTTCAGTTCTGCAATTGAATCAATGCAAAACTGACCATGATAGTGACTCCAATCCTCAATGTTGATGCTGCCAGTGCTAGGTACCTGCAGGCTACAGCTCGAAAAGAAGTCAGGAATGGGAGATGAAATAGTATCACCAGATACATCATACATATTCAAGTCGCAATTTTTTTATGGGTATTAATGCTACACGAACACTCTTCTCCATAGGTTTGAGCAACTTCAAAATTGAAAAGAAACCAACATTTACAGAGTCGTTAAAATACTGCAAGCAATAGAAATGCAAAAAGTACGTAACATAATACTTGGTGAAGATAAAATTATAGTTTCAAACCATCTGAATCAGCACCACAAAGCACAACCTTTTAATCTTTGGCTCCGTGGTGTTTTGGACTAACAAAGGGCAGCCAGGACTGTGCCAGAACTGTTTCGAGTACGCTTGTAAGGTTCTGTGGTCATTACGGACGAAAGGTATTTTGGAGTTGGTAGATTTGAAATAAAAGCTCCTGAACTCCAGTCAAAGTTATGGAAGACATGAATAATTTAGAGGTACAGAAAACTAAGTCAGATGGGTTGTTAATTACTGGCAGATAGGGAGTGGTATAGACTGACAGATAATGAGATAAGTTTTGCTTGAATGGTTGGAACTTCAAATGCACGATTGAAATTTTGGATTATAGCAGATGTTGATGCACCTGCACTAATTTGCATATAAATAAGGAATCTAAATCGTTATAAACTTGAAGTATAAGCAATACGAAAGAACCGTGTAACTAAAACCTATTTGCATCACATAGTGGTGGTTTACATTGCACATTTTCAAGTTACCTTTGAAGTTTATCATCTTCTTAACTCACACTTTGGCTAATGGGTGTATAGGAGATCCTACATGTTTTCATAGTTAGTAGATAATGGGATTACTGAGATATTCTACATGGTTAATGGCTGTATAGGATATGCCTATGAAACTTGCAGTAATATGAATTCACCACAAAAGTGAAACTATACAACTGACGTTTCTGGTATATATCACCTGAATTTGCTGTGCTTCCCTGGGGCATTGCTCAGTACGCCCACCCTCGAGTTGTTGCTTTCGCCTTCGCTCATCTTCCCTTCGCTTCCTTTGCGCCAACGGTCTTGCCTGCAGTATGTTTAAGATAGGAACTGTTTGAATATATCGTTGGAATAAGACAGGATTAGTTTGAATATACTGCTTGAATCCATGGCAGACACAAATATAATTTAAATTCTATGTTCAAATTCAAAAGTTCCTGTCCAGGTGGGGGCTCAAACTGCGCTTCTTCCGCGCCAAACTGAGATGATGTTGTCTTTAGTCTCTTAGGAGCACTGAAACACATATTTTTCAGTGTTTCTTCCCTTGTCAGTTAATCAAAAACTATATAGACAATACGCAACCAAAGTCTCACCTACTATTTACCATGATCATCATATTCAACTCCTGTGGAATCCTAACAGAATTCATGTATACTGTGGAATTCAAAGCTTTGGACTATGAGAATGGGTATGAATCTCCCCCCTTTTAAGGCGCGCAGCCCAAAATAAAAAAACGCTAACCATTTTATGGTTCAACGCACGGAAATGGTTCACCAGACGGAAATGGTTAAACGGACGGAAAATGGTTAAACAGATGGAAGCGGGACTGAAACATTAAACGGACTAGGGATGAAACACAAAGTTTAAACATTAAATCACCCCCTTTCTCAAATTAACATTTTTTAGCTCCCAATCCTTCAAAACAAAGAGATTTGAAAACCGAAATTACCTTAAGATTTTTATAGTTTCAACAACTAAAAAATTGGAACTCTGTTGATCATCGAAACATCAAATCTCTTTCATTCTCAGCAAAATTTAATTGATAAAAATGCCCAAGGGATCATGATTCATAATCCACAATAAGAACAACTCCATTTGGTTGCTGCATGTCTTCAAATCTTTTGGAAACCAATTTATGTAATCAAGTGATGCATAATAATTTCTACTAATTTCTTTGTTCGGCTTTCAACTTCTACCATTTATGCAATTACTCTTCCTTAATTTCTCATCATATTAGTTTCTCTTAATCACTTCGATCACCACAACCCCGACAAAGGAAAATTAAAAACAACATATATTGACATTTCGGAAGAAAGAAAGAAATCCGAAGAAGGAGAAAAAAATGAAGCTGACTAGGGCATAGTCCTTGATAAGAGATATTTAGATGACCGAGTACCATTTATCTTTGAATCCCTTCCACGGTTCCACCAGCTGTTTGCCATGCATGCGTACGGTACCTACACGTGGAGCGACAATTTTAAACCCCTCATCATTATAAATGACACAGGCTCTAAGTTGTTAGGTTGATTGCTCTCTCTCTCTTTGCATTTGCCCCACTTGAGTTGAGAGATAAAAGCTGAGCTTCTTAAAAATTTGTCTGCCTCTTTGATACGACACGTTAGAACTTAGAATAGAATACAATAGAGAAATTTTAAGCATTTGTGTGTAGTAGTTGTGTTGTGTGATTTAACGAAAATTATTTTGCTCTCGCACTCCTAGATCAAAATTGATCTGGCAACGCGTGGGCCGTTGGATGAGCCAATCCAACGGTCATGATGGATTCCCGCACACAATGAAAATCTCGCACACAATAAAAATCCCGCACGGGATAAATCGAAACATCATGGCCGTTGGATTGGCCATCCAACGGCCCGCACGCTGCTAGATCAAAATTGATCTAGCAGTGCGAGAGCAAAAATGCGTTCTGATTTAACTCATATTTTTGCAAGAAACACGCATACACCCATTTACAATTTAAAGGTCTAAAGCAGAATTGAGTTTTATTCCCTAAAAAGATGAACAATCCGCAGAGATACTAGAAAGAGTAAGGGAAAGTTTATTGCGCCACAGTAGGTGTGTCCTTTTCCCCAACATTTATACACTGTTTCATGGTGATCATTAGATGACATAACAAATACTAGGGACGGTTCCCAAAGGACATGGCCCAAAAACGGATTATGAGATGGCACCATTCTTCACCTTTGGATAATAGGGGGCTGTTATTGTGTGTTGTTCGGATTTGCACCATAACATCTACTCTCTCTGTTTAGCATTTTCGTTTAGTCCTCATTTCTTTCTGATGCCATAAGATTCACTCATCATCTACTATCTAGGCAGCTCTGTGCCAAGATCCCTGTCATCTTTTCATGACCAAGTAGTTACAAGTTACAACAGATGATTAGAAAAATAAAACAAAAAAAAAACAACAGATCATGACCGAATTTTATATTAAGATTTCCCTTTGTTATAAACCATGACATATTTCCTATTGTTGCTCATTTATTCATATAAGGTTGTGAAATTAATCCTGTAGGATAATTGTGCTGACTGTTTATGGACCGTTTCCTATTGTTGTTGTCATTTCGTTTCCTTTTTGGGTTTCAAGTGGTTGAAACCGATGACCAAACACTTTTTTTTTTATTTATGAATGATGGATTATACAGTTTCGAATATCTCATTATGAAGCTATATTTTAACAGATGCTTCATATGAATGTGTTGATAGTTAGTCGAAATAAGATTTCATTATTGAACCAAAATCCACAGTTGTTTTGGTTCAGCTTCATTTGACAAATATTGTTGTGCATGTTTCGTTTTAGACATAGCTCAGTTAGAATAACAAAGTTATGTTCTTAACTTGATGTATAATGATATTTAGAAAAATGAATATTCAAAAAAATATAATTTTTTGTTTGCTGACGTGCAACGCACGTGCACTCGACTTGTCCAATTTAAAGAGACTTGGGAGAAATCAGAGAAGCTGCGAAATAGAAAAAACAAAGATTAGAATTAGTTAAAAATCAAGAACCCTAACAGAATCCTAACTACATAAATCAGGTATTTTTATAGTCAAGAGAGTCTTGTACTCAATCAATTTGAACCATTTTCTTCTTTGTTTGTAATCACTCCAAACAAACCCCAAAATCACCTCGCAAATTCTAGGTTGAGAATACCGCAATCGCTTCTGTTTAGAGAGAAAGAACAATTCCTCCTGCAACCCATGAGATAAAACAATCAAAACAAAAGGTTGGAAACAAATTGCATGCAACTGATGTGGTTCGATTGAAATTGTAAACTGTAAGGGCTTCTTTATATCGATTGATTTTTTGGAATTAGAGTTAGGGCTAGGTTGTGGATTCAGGATAATTGGCTTTCGGATAATTAGAGTTTTGATTATGAGTAGGTTATGCTTGAGATTCAGAAGGAAATTGGTAGAAAGAAGTGAAGAGAACGACGAAGAAGCTAGGGCTATGAATCGTTGAAGAGACGGGTATATTTGCAAAAAAGAAAAAAATCATGATGGGCCTAATTTTATGACGGGTATATTTTTCCAGCCCAAAACCTCGAAATGTTCTGATTGGTCGAGAGATCTATGGTGGGGCCGCAAGCTCTAGTATTCGAGCTTAATGGGAGGATGAATGTGGGAGCTTTAAAAAGTACTCCTATTATATTATTAATAATTAGTACAAAAATAAAACATGAAACATTAACTAATTTTATTCACGGATAAAATAGATTAACAAACACGGATAATTGTTCACAACAGTCGAGCAGAACTAATAAAAAACTAATTGGACATCCCATAGCAACTATTCCTAGATGGGCTTAAATTTCTATGGGGACAAATACTCCCCAATGGGGCCAAATTTAGCCAGGAAAAGAAGACCACACGATATTTAGTATGTCGTGTAAAATTTTATTTTTAATAAAAAACTAATATAAAGAAATTTGATTTATCAATAAAAAAAAATGTTCTATGTGCCGTCCCTTGATTTTTTTCAAAAAAAATATATTTATAAAAATCAGATTTCCTTGATTTTGTCCAAAAAACTT
>JAJJMA010131240.1:4393-20164 GCA_023529015.1 Papaver nudicaule | reverse complement strand
TTTTCATTTCTGTTTTGCAAAAAGCTAATGGCTAACTAATTATTTCTTGCTTTCTCTTTGCGTTTGCAGCTAGATCCAACCTTTCAAATGGCGTTTGCCTCATATCAATCAGTGGTGTATGCGGTTGCGTTCTTTGGCATTATACTAGTTTTAGTTACTCAGTTCCAGCGTTTGCTAATCAGGTTCATCAGGATGGTACAAAAAACCTTCATTCATTATCTCAACATAGCCGAGTCTGTAAACCGATTCAGTCAAAATTCTTCCCCCCTTGGTCCCAATTTTGAAAACTCAAAACTTTGGAGGAAAAAAAGGAAACGTAATAAATGTGGTTATATTCTTGTTATGATCCTCTATATCCTTACCATAACAAATAGATTTCCTCTATCAGGAAATATTGGAATATCCCAAGATCTTCGTAACCAACCAGCCAAATATAATAACCTCCTTTTTCAACACAGCCGCACGCAACCCTCATATTCAATACCTTCATACCCAAACCCTAATATCACAATGGAGAAACTGAGTCCATCGTCGTCAAATGCTAAAAAAGGTGTGATGCAGATAACTAACAAGCTGCAGGAAACCATTCTTGAGCAAGAGAAAGCAGACACAACTATGATCCAGTTTGAAGATTATGAGGAACTAGAAGAACCATAAGTGGAGACGAGTCTTATTGGTACTCTGATCATGCCAAATAAGCTTACCGCAAAGCAAGTAAAAAGGCATTTGAATGTTACCTGGCCCTTCATCCCAGCTGAGGAAGTCATGGTTATGGAGCTGGAAAGAAATGTTATGCTTTTTACGTTCAAAAGAGAAAGTGTGGTGAAGAAAAATTTTCAGGAGAGACCGTGGTTTATCGACGGTAATTTGGTGATTTTACATATGTATGATCCCACTGCTACATACAATGAACTAGATTGGGACCATCACGAGTTCTGGATTTGGCTAAAATATTTGTTACCTGAACACTTCAATCGCAAAGCAGTAAAGGAAATGGGTGAGCTAATGGGAGAAGTCACTGCCATTGACCCTCCTACGGGTTTCCCAGAAGAGGGTGATTGCTTCAAAGTCTGCGTTAAAATTAACTTATCACATCCGTTCATCAGAGGTGTTATGGCCAAGACTGCAGCAAAGACTACTAAATGGTATAGATACTATTATGAAAAACAACCGCATAAGATTTGCAGAACTTGCCATGTTGTCATACCACATAGTGTTGCTCAGTGCAATAAGAATGTTGAGCTAATGGAGGAGATTCACAAAGAACCAAGGCAGTTTGGTGATTCACTAGTTGCAGTACCAAAACAAATTAATATCAGACCTATCCACAAGCTCAAAAAACCAGTTGTGAAGGATACACCATTTGTTCCTCCCAAGGATGGAATCAAACTAGCTGATTTGGATCGAAATAAGGAAGAGGATGTTACAATGGAAGAGATGGAAAGACAGGCAAGATTAGGCAGACGTTCCAGAACTACAAAAAATCCTACCAACATTCCCAATGCGCATGTACAAAATCCTGATGAACCTTTGGAACCAAAGCCAATGAATACAACCACAATAGATATAAATCAATTTTTTGGAAAGGTTGGAGATGCAAGCAATGTAAAGGGAGAGCAGGTAACTAATTTCTGTCCATTGCAAAATAATTTTCAGTCTTTGAATCTCAAGTTTACACTATTTTCCCAGCACCATCTTAATCATTGGCATTGCATTCATTTCTCTGATATAATAAATTTTTCATTAAATACATGCATAATAAAGTCTTCTCAATTGCATGCACCTCATACTTTTGATCTGTACGTAATCATTATTAGATATCAGCATATATCATCATTAAGTTTCCACTGTATTGATTGTATAGGAAGCATACCAAATTTTAGAACCAGTAATCATTTTAGGCTTATTAGTAAGTGCTCATCATTACAAATCATGAGGATATTGGCCTGGAATTGCCAAGGGTTTAATCATAGGAAAACCAGAAATCATCTAAAAGATCTCATCTATTTGTATAATCCTGATGTTGTATTCTTAAGTGAAACAAAAATAGCAAGTAATAAGATCAAGAAACTAATCAGGCCATACAATTTCCCAAACAGTATTTGTATCCATTCAATTGGTTTAGCAGGTGGTCTGGTTCTCATGTGGAAAGACGGTTTTAATTTCGAGGTTACGAAAACAAGCACCAATATGATCCATTGCATTTTCCAAGATAATCCGTCAAAACCTGAAGTATGTCTTTCATGTGTGTATGGCTCTACCTATCACAATTAAAGAAAGGATCAGGGAGTTTTATTAAGGAAATGGGAGAGGAGATGAACCTTCCATGGTTTCTTGGGTGATTTAAATGTCACTTTTAATTCAATTGAGAGGATTAATTATGGGACGTCTACTAGTCTCTCTTCCAGTCAAACAAGAACACCAAACTCGGTCATCCAAGATATACAAGATGCAGGTCTGGAGGATCTAGGCTACATCGGCAAACACTTCACTTGGACCAGTAATAGTAGCGGAACAGGTAGAAAACAAGCCAGACTCAACAGAGCCATGACCAATGGTGAGGGTAGAATTCACTTCCCGGATGCATGCTTATTCCACTTGCCGCAGGTTGGCAGTGACCATACCCCGATCTTATTGGACTCAGAGGGGGCAAAAATCACATATAGAAAGGGTTGGAAGTATTTCGTGTTGGGAAGGTGAACTACACTAAAAGCTCAAATCATCTCTGCTTGGAGGAAGAATATAGATGGGTCTCCAGCATTTCAAGTATACGGAAAACTGAAGTATACATGAAAAGTTTTAGGTGACTGGAACAGGGAAAAGTTCGGCAACATTCAGTTGAACATAAAAATACTTCATGAAAAGCTGGGAACCATCCAACAGAAGCCAAGTATTGATGAAAACACCGTGGTGGCCAGAGAAGTAGAAACTGAAATAGAGAGATGGCAACAAATTCATAATGATTTTTGGGGTCAGAAATCAAGAGAGGAGTACTATAGAGAAACCTATAGAAACACAAAGCATTTCCATATTTCAGCCAACAGAAGAAGAAGCAGGAATACCATTTCAGCCCTTAAAGATAACAATGGAAATTGGTGCACAGGTAGAATTGAGCTGGAAAACTTGCTATCGACACACTTTCCAAAACATCAGCAGTATTTCGAATCCAGAAAAGAGAGAGGATGTGTTACAGTGCATTCCTCAGTACATTACTGGGCCAGAAAATGAGGAGTTAATGCGGCTGCCAGAAAATGCGGAAATCCTTGAGCTATTGAAAAGCATGAAGCCATGGAAAGCTCCAGGGCCAGATGGCTTTCCTCCAGGCTTTTTTCAGTCACATTGGGACATAGTTGGTGATCATATGTGCGAGATGGTGAAGCAGTTCTTTAAGACCGGGTTTATTATTAAGGAGTTAAATGAGACCAATCTGACACTTATACCAAAAGTCAAAAGTCCACAAACCCCTTCAGAATACCGTCCCATAGTACTATGCAACACTACGTACAAGTTAATTTCAAAACTTATGTCTAAGCGTATGAGGAAGGTGATGGAGAAAATAATCAGTCCTCTACAAGCAGCATATGTTTCTGGGCGGCAGATTAGCGACAACATTCACTTGGCGCAGGAAATAATCCACACAATGAAGAATAAAAGCAAGAAATGTAAGCATGGTTTAATGGCACTCAAGTTGGACATGTCGAAAGCTTTCGACAGACTTGAATGGGGCTTTCCGTTGGATGTCATGGCTAAGATGGGTTTTTCCAGGGACTGGTGTAACCTTGTACATCAATGTGTGAGTACGACAAGAATCTATGTGGTCTTCAATGGCTCTCCTTGTGCTTCTTGCCAACCTACGAGAGGTATACGCCAAGGAGATCCACTATCTTCATTCCTCTTTATCATTGTTATGGAAGCATTTTCCAGAATTTTGGCTATAGCTGAACAAAAGCATCAAATTCAAGGGATAAAAATTGCAAGGTATGCACCTCCAATTTCGCATCTCTTCTTCGCTGACGACTGCTTACTATTCACAAAGGCAGATTCAAAGAATGTCAACAACCTTCTAAAGACTATTCAAGCATTCAGTGAGGCTTCAGGGCAAACCATAAACTTTAGCAAGTCAAGTGTGTTCTTCAGTAACAATATGTCACCAAGAATCACAGCCGAACTAGCTGGAAAACTGGAAGTGCAAAGAATGCAATCAACTGAAAGATATTTAGGGATGCCACTTCTTTTGGGAAGATCAAAGTCTACTTCTTTCTCTAATCTGATTGGTAATGTTGAATCTAAGCTAGCTGTTTGGAAAACAAAAACTCTAAATCCTGCAGCAAGAACAACCCTGGTAAAACATGTTCTCAATGCAGTTCCAGTGCACTCAATGAGCTGTTTTGAGATGTCGGACACCACCATCAACAAACTCAATTCCATTCAAACACAGTTCTGGTGGGGAAAGGAGAAAGGAAAGGGATTATGCCTGATATCATGGAGGAAATTGTGTCTGCCAAAGCACAAAGGAGGCTTGGGTTTCAGGGATATGCACACTCTGAATAATGCATTACTGGCTAAAGCTACTTGGAGAATAATCTCAAGCATATATAAGTTATGGGGTAAAGCACTTAAGGAGAAATACTTCCCAAATGACCATCTACTTCATGCTGAACCAAAGAAGAAGAAATCCTGGGCCTGGAAAGAAGTTGAAGACAATGTTCAATTTATCAAAGACAATAGTTGTTGGAAATTAGGAACTGGTGAAGAAATACAGATATGGAGGGATAAGTGGGTTATAGGGTTACAATCTCCACCAATTCCCCTAGATAACAATTTCACAGGCTATACTCTGGTAAAACAGCTGATTGATCCTTCCTCAAAGCAGTGGAATGTGAGTTTACTAGCACAACTCTTTGATGGCCCAACTGTGAGATGAGGATTCCACAACATGGTAAGGACAGATTGATTTGGAAGCTTACAAAACATGGAAACTTTACCTTAAAGTCTGCATATAACAAGCTACATGAGGAAGCTTTTCAACACTTGCATCAAAGCCAAACTGTCCAAGGAACATAAGTAAAATGGGTTGATATATGGGGCATACAGTGTTGGCCTAGAGTGAAGGTTTTTATCTGGAAATGTCTGAGAAACATTCTCCCAACGGGGAATCGAGTCTCTTCTATTCTGGAACATGTTAATGTTATCTGCCCAGTTTGTAAGAACCATGAAAAAACGACTGAACATCTGTTATTCAAATGCGACTTCTCAAGAGCAGTTTGGATGTCCATTCCGGGTGGCAGTCTTGTTCTGCAGTCAACTAAGGATAGATTGATAGAGCTGGTCCAGGAATGGATGAGTATGCATATTCAAGATGAAAACATAGAGCAAGGAGAAAGCAGGCTGAGGTTAATCCTCATAGTCTCATGGTTCATATGGAAGGAAAGGAATGAAGTGGTATTTGGAGAGAAAACAGCAAACCCAAAAGAATGTGCTGACAAAGCTATGAGTTTTCACTCATATATGGAAAAGCTATCAGTAATACCTACTAGAACTGTAGCTGTGCAGCATCCACAGAAGCAATTAAGATGGATGCCCCCTATTAGACCTTTTGTTTCTGTCACATGTGATGCATCTTTTTCTAATGAAAATAAGCTGGCAGGTTTGGGACTAATGTTACGTGATTTTGCAGGGAATTTCATCAGATGTCGAGCGCGGTTCATTAGCAAATTGGAGTGTGCAGAACAAGCCGAATGCTTAGCTATCCATGAAGTTGTCGCATGGAGTTGGGAGTTGGGGTTAAAGGATGTGTACTTTGAGACGGATCTGAAGGGTATAACGGACTTCTTTGCGGGAAGTACACACAATATTTCGTGGGAGAATGCAGATTTACTATTGGATGCAGCAGTTAACTAAAGGATTTCAGCACTTGGAAGTGTAGTTATCTCAATAGAAATTGTAATAAGCCTGCTCATGAATTGGCCAACTTTAGTAGAAAATTTAGGGAGTCGTCAAAGTGGTTACATAGCCCACCTGACTTTATTTCAAGTTTTGTAGTTTCAGACATGGTTGCGGTTACAAATTCCGCTAGTTAAATAAAGAATTTCCCCAGTATAAAAAAAAAAGGGTTGGTTACACCGTGGATCGGGAATTGGACTTCCCACAGTAACAAGGGGCAGATTTAAACGACCTATTCTGTTTGATGGGTTGGTTACACCGTGGATCGGGAATTGGACTTCCCACAGTAACAAAGTAGAAAGGGCAAAATTTTCACTCATGGACGTAGCTCATGATCACTCTTCAGACGTCTCTCTGACATGATGCGGACCCTGTAATATAATTTTGTTATTTCTTTTTTTGATCAGCAAAGAGGATTTTATTGACCAAAAAACAAGAGGGTACAAAAAAGCTTGTACCACCCTATAGAATACAAAATAGCTCAAACATAGTTTGAAGCTAAGAGAGGAAAACAGAGTAGTATGAAAAACAGAGGAGCAAAACCTAGCTAAACAAAATAGAGAGTGTGCCAGTTCAACATAGCCGAATTGTAGTTGATGTTCTCGTAGTCCTTAATCACCAATGCCCAGTTGTATAGACAGTATTTAGCCTTTTCAAACACTGTGTCTACTGTACTCCTCTGTCTGCTATAAACCCTTGCATTTCTTTCTTTCCAAAGAGACCACATAATGACTGCAGGGAGGAAGTTCCACACTGTTGTTGTAGCATTGTTAGATAAGCTTAATCTCCATGAGTGTAGAGTGGTGACCACATCTTCTGGGATAGTGAAATAACAATGAATCTTAGACAAAAATTTGTTCCATAAGTCTCTGGCATAGGTGCAGTGAAGGAACAGATGATTTGGTGTTTCTATATGCTAACAGAATAGACAGCCTGGTGGCACATCCATTCCTCTCCTGAGTAATCTGTCCCTTGTAGATAGTCTTTTGTGACATAATCCCCATAAAAAGAAAGAGACTTTTGGTGGAAGTTTTTGGTGCCAAATGACTGAGAAGATGGAATTGTATTCTGGACCATTTATGTCTGACAGCATGGATGAATAAGCAGAGCTAACAGTGAAGTTGTTCTTTGAAGTAAGAGACCATTGAATCACATCCTCAACAGTTGAATCAATCTGAACACCATTCAGTTCTGTCTGAAGCAGCAATAGTTCTCCCCTGACAGTTACATTTCTTCTTCTTGGCAATTTTAAGTCCCAAACTATTCCTCCATTCTCCTGCTTACAGACTTCAGCAACTTGCCTCTCTTTAGTTCTACAAGCTGCAAAAAGATGTGGATATCTGGTAGCTAAAGAAGTATCAGAGAGCCATACATCATGCCAAAATCTCACATTAGTGCCAGCATTCACTTGAAACTTAATATGCTTTTTGAATTCCTCCTTGCAGTTCATGATGCCTCTCCAAACAGACCTCCCATAAGTAGATTTAGGATGTTTTGAAAGCCAGTTAACAGTGTCTAAGCCATATTTTTCTATAATAATCTCCTTCCACAAAGTGCCATGTTCAGTAGCAAACCTCCATAGCCACTTACTCAGGCTTTTAATTCCAAATCCTCCCTTCTTCTTTTTTCTGTATAACAAATCCCATCTCAAGAGATGCATTTTCTTCACACCATTTTTATCATGCCAGAGAAAATTCCTCATCAGAGCTTCAAGTCTTCTAACAACTGGCATTGGCATCACAAATAAAGACATATAGTATACTGGGAGACTAGAGAGGACACTGTTTATGAGTGTTAACTTTCCAGCTCTTGAAAGAAAACCTTTCTTCCAGCCTGCAAGCTTAGCAGTAAACTTGTCCACCACCTTTTCCCACTTAGCAATGCCACCACTTCTGTCACCTAAGGGTAAACCCAAATATGATGTAGGGAGAGAACCAACAGTACAACCAAGTAAGCTAGAGAATTGATTCAAATCTCCATCAAAACCTACTCCATAGACACAACTTTTATTGAAGTTTATTTTAAGACCAGTAAGCAGTTCAAAAGAGAGAAGGATAAGTCTTAGCTGTTGAACTTGGCTTGCATCTGCATCAATGAATATGAGTGTGTCATCTGCAAATTGCAGATGACTAATAGACCTTCCACCCTCAGTTGCTTGAAAACCAGAAATAAGGCCATGATGTTGTGCTTGAGATATCATATATGAGAGAGCTTCACCTACAAGAAGAAATAGAAAAGGTGATAAGGGGTCTCCTTGTCTAATTCCTTTTTTTGAAGTAAAGAAACCAGTAGCTGAACCATTGATTAGGACTGAAAACTTCACAAATTCCATGCAGCACCTCATCCATTTCCTCCACTTTTCACCAAAACCCATCACAAACATCATTTCTTCTATAAAGTCCCAACTGACATGATCAAAGGCCTTTTCAAAATCTATCTTTATAAGCAAACCAGGTTTTCCACTTCTACATCTTGAGTCTATTAGCTCATTTGCAATTAAAACTCCATCCAAAATCTGCCTTCTCTTAATAAAAGCAGTTTGTTGTTGTGAAATCACTGTTGGCAGAACTTGCTTCAACCTCTCTGTCAAAACCTTTGACACAATTTTGTATACTCCATGCACCAAGCTTATTGGTCTTAGGTCTTTTATCTCCTCTATTGTGTCTCTTTTTGGAATAAGAGCTATAAAGGTGTTCTTCAATCTCCAATCAAGAAAGTTTTTTTTGTTGAAGTTCAGTGATAATATTCATAAAATCATCCTTGATTACATCCCAGCAAATCTTATAAAAGCTTATATGAAAACCATCTGGCCCTGGAGCCTTGTTTTGGCCAAGAGATTTTATAGCTTGTATGCATTCAACTTCACTCACATCTGTTTCCAACCATTCTTTATGCTGATCTGAAATCTTGTTTAAGTTCATACCTTCCATAGAGAATAACCTTGTAGGTTGATTTTGGAAAATGTTTTGAAAGAACTGCACAATACCTTCTTTGATTTCATTCTCATCTGCTGTGATTGCACCATCTACCTTGATAGAACCTATGTAACTTCTTCTAGCATTATCAGTAGCAATTCTGTGGAAATATCTTGTGTTGTGTTCATTATCTTTTATGTGCTCAACTCTTGCTCTGCTCCTCCACTTCTCAGCTTTCAAAAGAATCAACTTACAATGCTCCTGCCTAGCTTTTAGCCTTTCCTCCCATTGCTCTTCTGTTAAGCCATTATTTTGGTCCTCCTCCAAGTCCAAGTCATTGAAAACTTGCTCAAGCTCATCAATTCTTCTTTCTAAGTCACCAAATTCAACTTTGCTCCAATTCTTCAGCTCAGGTTTGAGCATTTTCAGCTTCTTGCAAAATATGTAGCCTGCATTATCTTCATTTCCTGCAACAAAACAAGATTCCCAAATATTTTTAACAATTTGAACAAAATCAGGATGGGAGTACCAGTATACCTCACTGCGAAAAGGACCAGGTCCCCTCTTCACACCATTGAAGATCAAAGCTAGAGGATTATGATCAGAACATGGTCTTGGAAGTGCTTGCTGTAAAATTCTTGGATATTGAAGGTCCAACTCTACTGATATGAGGAATCTGTCTATTCTACTTCTAATACTTTGAATTTGATTGTTGGTCCAAGTATAAGTAGCTCCAACAAGAGGTAAGTCAACAAGTTCATGGTTTAGAATGAATCTGTTAAACTTTCTCATGTCACTGGTACTATCTGCTTCAGAAGTTCTCTCATGTGCATATCTTGTAACATTAAAATCACCTCCAATCACCCAAGGAATGTCATAATAAGCTCTGATTTCTTCGATTTCCCTCCAGAATTCTCTTCTATCTTCAGTTCTAGAAGTGCAAGGTGCATAGATTCCTGTGAACAACCACTCAAATTTTGTATCTAACATCTGACAATGCAGTGAAATAGAATGCTCTCCTATCATTGTGTCCAGCACATTGATTTTTGAGTTATCCCAGCAACAAAGAATCCCTCCAGATCTTCCTTCAGAAGGTGCATCAATCCACTTGACATGTTTGTTACCCCATATCTGCCAAACTAGAAGATCATTGCACTGCTGCAACTTAGTTTCTTGCAGCAACAAAATAGTTGGTCTCCAGCTTCTCACTTTGTGCTTAATAATATCCCTTCTCTTGAGGTCATTAAGACCCCTTACATTCCAACAGATAGTTTTGCAATCCATCAAAAAATAAACACCCAAAAGAAGAAACTAACCAAGTCAGGTCAAGAGTTAGTAGCTTTTTCCTTCTCCTTCTCTAAAGCAACTAGATGAGATCTCATGGAATCAAAGATTGTGTCAGTGTTTTCCTCATCAGTACCTTTGCATTGAAGACCCAGTTTTGGTCCAATCTCAACCATCTGAGTCAGCACTTTTTCAAAATCTTCTCTTAAACCTTTCTCCACCTGATGCTTCATGACACTCCATTTCTCTGTTGAGCTACAGATTGCAGTTGTTGATACCATTTGAGTGTCATTATTGTCTTCATGCTGAGTGACTGATACATCCCTTTGTAATGAAGCTAAAGCCTCCGTCTCTTCTAAAAGAAAATCAATATCTTCTGATGATGCAATGTCGATGGAGGAGTTTGTAAAGATAGCCATTTTATCCGTTGTCTCTGTTGGTTCCTGGTTACTTGTAGTTTTCCTCTCCAATACACTGATACCCGAACTCGATGCTTCCATATCCATATTTAAACCCGAACCTGATGCTCCATTAACCGAATCCGAACCCGGATTAGAGATATCCGGATTATGTGTTTTGGTGGTTCCGGATTTATTTTTCTTCTTCTTTTTAGAACCCTTTTTTGAATTCAAATTTGGCTTCTCCACAACGTTCTTTCCTTTTTCCGCGCGCGAGAAATTCTCTTTTGAATTACTCCTCCGAGATTCTTGACTTGACTGCTGCATGTCCGGCCATTCAAACAGGTAAGTTTGATTATCACCATTATTGTCGCCTTCCATTTCGTCATCTTCATCCTGAGTTTGTGGAATTCTTGTACGGTAATATTCTTGATTTTGGCTGTCCATTGGAGTAACAAATACTGGAAACATGATATCTCCATTACTGAACAAGAAAGTGAAGCTTTTTTGTATTACTGATCTGACCTTCAATTTTGCTGCAGAGACGTCTGACCAACTGACTGTTGAATCATGAATCTTCATTAATCCTCCTAGTCTTGCTCCTATCTGTGTAAAGCATTCATCATTCCAAAGATTAAAAGGAATTCCAAATACTTTAACCCACTCTCCATCATTGATTGTGTTGTTTAATTGGACTGCATTAGATGATGCCCACCACGGACTGAGTTTGAATGATATGCCATTTGAATTCCAAATGCCCAGACTTAACATTGCATCTTTATCTTCATTCATCGCAAAGAAGAAGGCTCTTTTTTCTTCAAAAGGAAAGATGTCAAAAGGCTGTTTTAATATAAATCTTTTGGATATTTGTTTGCCTACTTCCTCCCATGAATCGATTGTTTGTGAAGCTTCAATGATAATAGCTTGATTCCAATCATCATCATTAGTCATGACTGGATCTTTGGATGTGCCAATGGTTTTGAGAACCACAGGATTTGCTTCTTCGATTATGTTGTGAACTTCTTCCTCAGCTGACATATTCTTGCCTTGAGCACTTCTTCTTGATTCATTAGTCACAGCACTCTTCTTCTTGGACTGTGACACACTTTGCATAACTTTTTCAAAGCCATAAACAATTCTGTTCCATCTATTGTATCCTTTTTCTGCTGGAAAGAAGGTTAAGTGCTTGTTATTCTTTGAATATACGGTTAAGCGAAAATACTCACCATATTTGTTTTGGTCTCTGATCAAAAATAGATGATCCTCTCCCCACTTTGAATCCCAAGTCCATCCTCCGTAAAACTCTTTTTTTGACTCCTTCTTCATGATGTTTTTCAACCAAACAGCAGCATCATAGCAGATCGAGAATTTTATGAAAATTTTTGTGTTTCTTGTGATCTCTTGAATGTGGATGTTCCTTGATTTCTCAGAAAATATGAAAAACTTATATTCGCACTCTACCTTAACCTCATTAGATGTGAAAGATACCTTTGCTTCCTTCCTGATTTTTGACTTTTTATGAGTAACCACTTGCCATTCTCCTTCTGAATCTTCCTGATCCCTATTAGTCTTCTTGTTCCCTTGCTTGATAACCTCAACCCAAATCTTCTTGCTTCCATTACCATGCTGATCGTAGAAACCTAGCTCTGATCCCCCTTGACGTGATGAAGAACCTTGATCCAAAATCGCAGCTCCGTGAAACCCGCTCATCCTCTCTCTCCAAAATCTTTGTGTTGTAGAAAGTTTACTATTATTTAATTTTGTTATTTCATCTCAATACTTTTCCCTCGATACAGTTAGAATGCTATTTTGCTGGCACACATATATTACACGTATTGGCTTTGGAACCTACAACACAAATGCTAGTGACACGTATGTTAGAGTTTTGTGGGATGACTTTTTATACATGGTATTTTGGAGTCTTCTGTTGGCCTTACGACACTACTCCTTCTTGTTTCTACCTAGGCAGAAACTGGTGTTTTTTTCATGGGTTTTAAGTCTGACAAATTCTTTTTTGTCAACGACTTCAGTCGACGTCGAGTATGGTTTTTATTGTGAGGATTAATATTTTCAATTGGACTGGCTTTGTCATTCTTTTTTTACTGGGTCTTCGCCTGGTCAAGAAGGTGGCTCTCGCAGCTCGTCCTCATTACCCTAATGACTCTCAGAATTTCTGCATTAACTTTATTTTATTGGGTGTCATACAATTGGCTGCTAAGCTTTATTTTGGTCGGGATATTTTGAGATGTTCTCACATAAGATTTACAAATGATATTACTCTAGGGATGCCAGATTCTACAGCCACATATATTAGACCTGTTGCTACAGTCAAAAGAGTACGCGCCTTGGCAGAGTTGATGGATGATTCTCAAGCTTCCTCATCTAAAGTCCTTTGCCCTGAGATCGAGATCCATCTTTTCGTGTGACGAAAGGTCACTCAGAAGCTATGGAGCAGCAACAACGCTGGAAGAATTTCCGGAGAGGGGTTTGAATGTTAGCTATTTATGTATGTAGTTTCTCTTTGTGTGTGTTGTTATGTGTGTTTTTCTTAGTTATTCTTATATCATGCATCGTTGGTTGTGCCCTATTTATGGTTGGGGTCATCTTAAGTCTACAATTTGGAGAGCAGAACATTCTGCTGAAGTTCAAGCTGGGTTCTGGTGAACATCAAGTTACTAAGTGTTTGGGTTCCCTTTCGGTGGTCAAGGAAGAACATAGACTACAACATTGGGTCTGTGTTCAGGAATTCTCGCCAGGCCATTTTTATAAATGGTCAGTTGCCATCATCTTTACGAGTTTGGCAACACAACAACAATGGTGGTTTTTTTTGGGGACTCGGCTTGAACCTTGGATGTTTTCTTGCTTTCGCTCTTTTGGGACTTTATTTTCGGCACTTGCTAAAATTAGGAGTATTTGTGCTTGGGTGTATCTTGTGTTGAAGGCTGCTCTTCATCCTCTGTTGATGTACCTTAGCAATGGTTGTAATACTCTTACCTTATAAATAAAATGCAGGCTTTATCTTCACAAAAAAAAGAAAGCGGGATATTGACAGACAAAGCCATAGAGACTGAAATGGCTGCTGCTCACACTCTATCACTCAGTTTATTCTCACGTGTACTTAACACGTTTTGTTTTTTCACTCGTGTAGTTTACACTTGTGAACAAGATGTCATTATTAGTTGGTTAATCATCATACTATAAGTAAGTGTGACTGTTAATTAGTTTGTTAACGAGAGTTTTCTCTCTAATCTTCTCTGTAATATTTTCAGCTGCAATAGAAAAGCTTTATCATGTTATCATGGTATCAGACAGTCAAAGCATGATTTCATGCACCGATTCTGAGATCTAACCTTGGTTTTCCACTCAAATTTGTTATTGATTTCTCATTACAGCTCGTTTTCTAGTTGCAATTTGCACTAATTTTCTTGAAATTTCATCAGATCTGTTTCCTATGTTCCTAGAGAAACTTTTAGATCTGATTTCTTGAAGTTTTTATGTACTATTAACATCTTTTCCTGGTC
Organism: Papaver nudicaule; assembly: GCA_023529015.1. Classification (NCBI taxonomy): domain Eukaryota; kingdom Viridiplantae; phylum Streptophyta; class Magnoliopsida; order Ranunculales; family Papaveraceae; genus Papaver; species Papaver nudicaule. Next base: position 6,103 of record JAJJMA010131240.1, on the reverse strand, counting down.
AATTTGAGTATTACTGTGGTGAGTTCCATCATTTCTTGGTGTTTCTTGAGCTGTTCATCTATAATCTAGCTTTCTTAATCTTGTTTTCCATGGCTCAACCGGCAAGAACAATATCTGATCTACCACTCAACACAATTACTAATATGATTCCTCTAAAGCTGAAGGAAGACAATTATGTTTCTTGGAAGGCAATGATTTTACCTATTTTTCAACGATTTCAAGTTACTGGATATGTTGATGGAACAATTCCTTGTCCTCCTAAGTATATTGGAGTTACCAGAAATGGAGCTGTAGTGCAAGAAGTGAATCCAGCGTATACTACATGGGTAGTAGAAGATTCAACTGTTATTCTATGGATTCAGTCCACTTTTTCTGATCAAGTGAGTTGTTACGTTGTTGGTGCACCTACATCTCATGGTTTATGGACTTCAATTGAGAATAGGTTTGGTCAAAGCTCAAGAAATGATGCTATTCAGCTTCGTACAAGACTTCAAGGTATTAAAATGACAAATTCTGTTGCTAGTTTTTTTGGGATGAAATTAAGAAATTGCAAGATCAGTTAGCAGCTTGTGGTACTGTTATTCCCGATGATGAGCTGGTAGTCTATGTACTGAATGGTCTTCCTGCTGATTATGGTCCTTTTGCTACTTCCATTCGTATGAGATTTCCACCAGTTACTTCACAAGAACTTCGCAATTTTCTTTTAAGTGAAGAGGTTTCAGTGCTTAAGGCCAGAAGTAATTCAGATATTGATGTTAATACTTCATACAGAAGCAATACCTACAACAACAACAACTACAACAAAAAACCAAACTACAACTCAGGTAGAGGCAATTTTAGAGGAAGAGGTGGATGATTTCCGAATCCTGTTATATTTCAGAGAAATCCAATGGGAAGAGGTTCTGGAGAAAAATATCAGATATGTGGAATTCTTGGTCATTTGGCTACTAGTTGCAATCAGAGATTGAACTTCACTTATCAAGGAAGAGCTCCTCGACCAAACCTCATTGCAATGTTAGCAGCAGCTGACATATTTGATGATACAACCTGGTATGCAGATAGTGGAGCTAACAACCACATCACTTCAGATGAGAATGTTCTGCAGGAATCTACTTCTTATGATAGAAATGCTATGATTCAGACTGCTAATGGTGAAGGTATGGGTATTACCCAACTCATAAACTCTAGTGTGTCTGTTAATGATCATTCCTTTAATCTAAATGATATTCTACTTGTTCCTGAATCATCTCATAATCTTCTTTTTGTATACAAATTCACTAGAGATAACAATTGTTCATTAACTCTTGACTGTAAGCATGCTTTTATCTTCTTGCTAAATTAGAGAATTTCTTTTCTCGTTATGTTAAAACTATCAGAACTGAAAATGGAGGTGAATTCTTAAACTCCTTTTTGCAAGAGTATACTGACCTTAAAGGTATTACTTATTAGTTAACTTGTCCTCACACACCAGAACAAAATGGTGTTGCTGAGGTCAAGCACAAACATCTATTAGGTGTCACCAGAACTCTGCTGCTTCAAGCACATTTGCCAACAAAATTTTGGGTTGATGCATTACAAACTGCTAATTTTTTTTATCAACTGACTTCCTACTAGATCCATTAAATTTCTGAGCCCATTTTTGATGTCTTAATCCCACTTAAGGGAGAGTTTATATATCAAGACATGTTCAGTTCAATGAAAATGAGTTTC
>JAJJMA010131209.1:2247-26637 GCA_023529015.1 Papaver nudicaule | reverse complement strand
ACATGACTGACTAATTATGAAGGAAGAAGAAAAACTGTGTGCATATTTTGATTTTTGGATGTGTTCGAATTTATGTATTTAACTTAAAAATCAAACCAAAACTGTATTGTGTTGTGTGCTACTTATATATAATTGTACTGTTTACTCTGGGTACAAGAAAGCCCATTCTAGTTAACAATACAAGTACCTGAAGACAAAGAACCCGAAACATTTGTACCCTGGATGCAATATTTCATCATAAACATGAATCACTAGCTCAATCAATCAATGGTTTAAGATTTGGAAACATACCTTGGAATTATGAAGGAGACAATGTTTAGACCTAGCATCTGCAGGTAAAGACCCCGGTAAATCAAATTTCAGTTAAAATGTATCTCATTTTGTTTAGACCCTGGTTGGTGTTGAGCCACTTTTTGCCGGGTCAATGAAAACAGAAATACTCAAATACCAAGACAATATCATATCGAAAACCTTGAAATACTTGGAAGATTTGATGGTTGAGTCACAAGACTTGATGTGTCGACAAATTGTCATCATATTGAATTCCAATCAGGTGGTGATGAGTAGAAAATGACAAGTTAGCAACAAAAGATAACGAATCCAACTTCCCGAAAGGCAGAAATGGTAAAAACGAATCCAACTTCCCACCCGGTCCTCCTAAGCTTCCAATCATCGGTAATATACATCAACTTATTGGAAAACGTTCTCATCGAGCATTGTTCGATCATGCTTCTATAATTTGGTAGCATACCAACACTCATAGTCTCCTCCGCTGAAGCTCTGAGACACTACGAACCAAATGGAAGTAACAAATTAATTGCGGCAATAATCAAGACTGGAACATGATTTTAGATAAAAACTTTGGAATGCAAATGGAGAAATCAAACAAAACCATATTTGAATCCGCTTTGAATCAGATAATCAACATTGGTGCTGTTCTGCTGGTTCAAGACTTTCGTCGAACATCTTTCGTGCGTCTTTCTGCTGATATAGAGGTAAGCTTCTTTCTGTATTATTAACCCCTTTTACGAAATGTTAATATGCATCACATTCCCATTATTTCCTGTTACTCCACTATCAACGATTTCATTATTTCTGTGAGTCTCAGAATCTCTGAGACCACACCCAATGGTCTTAGATGAAGATCTACTCAAGAACACTTAAGCATAAACATATCTAAGTTAAAGTCAAGAATCTAACAGCAATCCAACATAAAGTAAATGCAAGAAAGTAAAGAAATCAAGACACAAGCATGTTTTTTAACAAGGTTCTTCCTCACGGTGGAGGCTTACATCCTTGGTATTTCATTAATCATGAGTGTGGTTACAAGGCTTAGTTAACTTCACAATTAACTAAATAGTCTTCAAGCTTTCTTCAAATCTTGATCTACTATCTTCAAGTCTTGATCTACTATCTTCAAGTCTTCTTCAAGTTCTCACTTCACAAGTCACAAACCTAGTTGTAGGATGTCGTATCCGGTCTCCTAGGGTTTCCCTTGTGAGTTCTAACTTGGTTTTTCTACTCTTCAAGAGCTGGGTATTTATAGGCAAGAAGGTAAGGTAGTACATATTCTAGTGTTACAAGGGTTATGGAAACTAAACTATTTCTATTTATTCCTCGAGATACTCAATCCCTTCTGGGAGTCTTCCTCTCTGGACGTCAGTCTTCTGAGATACCTCCCAGAGGTATGTTTGAGCCTTCCTTAGACATCGTATAGCCTCTGGCCTTCGATCTTCTAGAGCATTATCTCTCAGAATGTCCCTTGCAACATATCTTCTAGAATATGACTCCTTTAGTTCTTCTCGTACCGTGTCTTCTCGGAGAGTATTCTCTGAGGCCAGTCCCCAATGGGACCTTCCAGAGAATATTCTCGATCTTGTAGGTCTCAGACTGTTTGACCGCATTCTCAGAGAAACCCTAGGTTTGACTGGTGCTAAACAGCTGTATCCCACTTTCTGACTTGGCATTTAATGCCTCTGTAGTACCCTCAACCTTATCCATGCTTTAGCCTGTCGCACTTTACACGCGTCTTATCCTTGAGTGGGGTGCGGTCAGTTTACTTTTAGGGTTTATCCCATACCTCTCGGTGTATTCACTAACTTGCTACCGCCCTTAGGATGGTGACACGTGTCCATCAGATTTCTGGTACCTACAATTTCCCCACTTATCTTCTTCCCAACCACCACCGCCGCAACTCATTTACGATCAAACTGGGAAAGAGATCACATGTGCAGTTCCCCATTGCTTCACCAAAACAACCCCCAACCCCACCAGCACTTCGATTGGTTTTTATTTTTCTTTCTTAACTTCTAGATGATTTTTGTTATGGTTTCACCTATTTACCACCCACATTTTCACTCTTTCCCACCCCACCTCACAATTGAAAAAAAATAACCACTTTTCAATTCTACTTTTTTCTATTTACCACCTACAAAAGTAAATAGGGTTTGACTTAGACTAGTATTTGTCTTCTTCTCCTAACTCTTCTACTTTCATTAAAACACCATTAGAAAACCATTAAGTTTGAAACTATGTTAGATTATGTTTATTCAATTATAATACACCAATTTTTTACTATTCTTGTAGTTTTTTTTTGTTTTCGTGAGAGATTATTATGGAAGATTTCAATATTGAAATTGAAAACCTAATGTAGAATTCTCAAACCTTAGATGATTTGCACATCCAAGAAGATTCTATTGTTGTCCAATCTACCAACACGAAATTTACTGAAGATGGTATAGAGGTAAGTAAGTGATTACATTTGATTTTTTTTTCCTCCCTTAAATTTTCGACGAGTTTACTGATCAAAAAAATAAAAATAAAAAAAATTCGACGAGCTGGTCTACATAGTCTGAACGACTATACCATAGGTTAGTCGTCAGTAACTGGACGACTATGGTAACAATAGTAATGCCGCTGGAGTGAACGACCCTAACTAGCTCTGGTCGTCAGACTCAGGACGACTACGTAGTTACTCAATCGTTCATATGTCAACGTTTGTTATAGCTGAAGAGTCTTTTCCTTGTTGCAGGATCTTTACAACCAATTCATTGGCCATCCCAAAAGACAATCAGATGAACAAGTCATTCATGACGAAAATAAGGACATATTTTGAGGAGCTCCACAATCTTCAACATTTTCAGAAGGAGAGGAATCATCGTTTTGTGTACCTCTACAATAAAAAAAGAAGAAGCTTAAACAACACTGAATAGTTATTTCTTATAAAACAAAGAAGAATCAAATAGAAAAACTAGGTATAACTAAGTAAACCTATGGTCGTCAAATGTGCAACGACTACAGATATACCTAGACGTCCAGATGACTACGACTACAGTTCAATGAAGTCGTTCAGGATGAAACGACTAGACTTCATCCGAGAAATGGGAAAACAGAAGTTCAACTAAGTAAACCTATGGTCGTCCAAGGTGGAACAACTACGGATAGACCTAGTCGTTCAGATGAGTACGACTACAATTCGATGAAGTCGTTCAAAAACAAACGACTAGCCAAAATCCGAGAAACATGAAAACAAAAGTTTAGATCGGGAATTCTCGTCGACCATAACTGAACGATTAAACCATACCGCAGTCGTTCAGAGTGCAACGACTAGTTCGTCTGCCATATCAAATGTTCAATACCAAAATCCAATAGAAAGAAACACAATATATACATGCGATTATCCAATTGAATCAAATAACAGTATCAAGAATCGTATAAATCAAACATTGCTTAAGATAAAAATCACTTCTTTATCAACTCAAATTAGGACATGAAATTGAAATAAACAATAAACTAAAGGTTGATGAGATTACCTTTTTCTTGATTTTGAATTGTCTTCAACAACATTCTTCTTCTTTGGAGGCATCAATTAGAATCAGTAGAGGACAAGGAGAATGGAGATCGGGTTTTCTATGGGAGAAAAAAAAAATCATGTTACTCGATGGGTTTCTTGGGTTTAGGTATAATGAGGTTTTGGTGGGGTGGAATTAATAGTGGGTGTAGATAGTAAAGCCAAAGGGGGTGGGAAATAGGAGTTCTACAATTTTTTGTAGGTGGTAATTAGGGAAAACGTAGGTGGGATTTTAGGTGGGTGGGAAAGAGTGAAAGTGTGAGTGGTAAATAGGTGAAACCTTTGTTATTGTGAAAGCTAAAGTAGATTAGGGGAAAGCTAACTTTTAGTCAAGAAGTTTGACTTGGGGGTAAACAGAGAAATGTAAAAGAACAACCACAATCAAATTCGGTGCTCTTAATCTCTTCTTCCACCACCACCTTCATCTCTTGAAATATCTTTCATTTTTACTGTATGCATTTATTTTCAGAATAATTATGGGGGATAAATCTTGAGATTATCTTAAGATTGTTTCAAAATATAACAAATTCCTAGCCTTTCTGATATCACTGATTACGGATTATTAGGATACCTTCACACATCATTCTCCTAAATTCCAGATAACCTGAATCTCCACTTGAATAAGAAGACGAAGAAGAAATGTCGTTCCACACAACAGGAACCAGTCCTAATCTGTTCCTCATATAGTCGAGCATCTCAACCTACAATAAGAAATATTTGAGTATTACCGAAATTACTAACAAAGTAATTAAGAAGAAACTATTAAGACAACCATGAAATCTCAAACAAATTCAGCCATCAGCTTCACCTCGAACAGGGGAAAAAACTAAATGCAGCAAATAAGCATCAATAAATCGTGGAAAATGCATCATCGATCCAAATGGTGCATCTCGACCATAGGACTTTCTCATTTGAACGTACATACACTAGGTGATTGTGCAAGTGGTATAGTATACGAGGTGGTGCTTTCATGGTTTTTCAAAATTCAACATACTCAGCTTATGTTGGGAAATCGATTATACATTAATCTCAAAAACCGGCATGTTTCTAGTTGTGAAACATTTTATGCTTTAGGTAACTTAGCTCGAGCCCATTGCTTACATCTTTGGATTAACATGATTGATAATAATACTAGCACGAATATAACGAATACGATAATAGACAATCAACACACGACGCAAACATATTACGTGGTTCACCTACTTTCTAGTTGTTGTATCGAGACACTTCATATAATCAACTAGTTATATAACCCATTAGCGATAAACGATTTGGAAACAACAAGATATATATATTACGAAGATTTACCCCTTCCTTTGTTCTTCTTCTTTCATAGATCTTCATGAAGAACCCTAGGAACCGGAATATATTATAAAGATTTACCTCTTCCTTTGTTCTTCTTTCATAGATCTTCACCACCATGGTTGCTTCAACTTTAGACAAGAATCATAAAGAACCCTAGAAACCCTAGATTTCTCCCATACCCGCTCTCTCTACAAGTTTCTCTTCTCACATAGATTTTACCCCATCACCCCATCATAGGACACAATGGTTGTGACCTTCTCACCTCTGTGAAGAAGGGTTGATCTGGTTATTCTCTTCTGTCATGTAAGACCCTCTTATATAGGAGTCACATCCTTGCTCCCCAAGTCTTAGAGAACTTCTAAACACAGGCTCTTAACTTAATTAGGAAACCCTAAACCTGGAAAACACTCAAACAAACTGTCATACAAATTTCCTTATCCAAGTAAACCTTGTATTCCTTTGATTCCCGAAACTGTCCTTCAGCCACGCTTCCTGACTGCATACACCACGCTCTTGCGATATAACTGTGGCCTAAAGTCCCATTTGAGCATTGTTTGGTTTGTTAACGGAACAAAACCCCAACAGCTTCTACATTTCTCGACCAACAATTTGTTTTACATTCTCAATTGATTATGGCTTGGGACATCTGCCCTCATATTCATTTCCAGCAAAATACTTTTTTTTTTTCTTTTTCTTTTCATTTATATAAAAAGCATTTAATTTTATTTGCAGATGTCACTGTAGTACAATGGTAAAGTTGTTGTTGGGTGGTAATGCCCTGAGTTCGAACAAAAAAAAATGTTGAAAATATCTAACGCTATCCACATCCATTAAAAAAAGAAAAAAAAGGATTAAGTTTTTTCACCATGATTTCGACTCCACAAGAGTTTGTGATTTTCGACAGGCAGAAGCCGCAGTACTCTCTATCAATATCTAGTAATTAGTGTTTGTATCGAGGACGAGGAGACAAGAAAATGCGAGATCTCTCTCTAAGCCCATGTGGTGGACCATAGGGTGCATGACATAATGACAACATCCCTTTTAGTTTCTTAGCCATATACAAAAGGATCGTGCATGACATTATGACAACACTCCTATGAGTGGCTACTTTGCAAAATGATTCGGTCGCCGACATACATATAATGTATGGACCTTATTAAGGATGAGTACCTTTCGAACTATTTTTGATTCTTTTTTTTCTTTTTAGTTTGTTTTTGGTTTTCGCTTAGCATCTAGGTAGCAGATTTCTTTTTATAACTAGGTGCACCTTAAACAAGTGATGTCAACATATGAGTTCAGCTCTACCTCTCATCTTCAAAACTTTCCAGTTTCCCTTTTCTTTCTTGTTTTGTTCTCTCTTCTGGTGTAGACATGTTGGCACCTCTTTTTTCTTCATCAATATAATCCGAGATACACTTGTAGAACTTCATGTCTCCGCTATTCTGCTGCATAGTTTCATTGTTGGTGTGTTTGTATGGTGCTAGCTAAGGTGAATAAGATTAAACTTTCTGCTGAGAGAAGTTTAGATTGAAGTCGTCGGGTATCCGTCACATTCGTCACCAGGGGAAGATATTTTGAGCCATTGCTCATTGCCCCATCAAGGAGATCATTAATATATCTGCAGTCTTCTTTACATATACAGAATTCCGTTCAGGTACTTGTAATCATTTTAATGTTTTTGCAAATTCATCTCATCTTCTATATGCGGTAATTGAGTCATAAATCCCTGATTTTACATGTCAATCGTGTTTCCTGGTCCTTTCAGTGTGCAATAACCAGTGAAGCTTTCCGTATAACATTTTTATAGTTCTGCGATTCAAATTTCTATTGCGTTGGTACTTTAAGAAGAATTAATATCGCATACCACTCGCGAAACGAAAAATCTTGGGATCAAAACCTCTTGAAGATTAACACAATGAATTCTGAAAGCAATCAAGGTGCAAAATGCTGTTTCAATGTTACAACAAATGGAGTTATTCATCGCTGGAAACATTCAAATTGGTCAAATGTTGACAGCTATGGAAATTTCGGCAGGAAGGATCTCAGCCAACTACTTCCCAGTAGTTATAGTATAAGTACTCCAACCTCATCTGTTCCTATATTGCCAATTTTTGCAGAACCAATACAAAACCAGTCCTCGACATTTTGTACCAGCGTGTCACCCTCGTCAACCTTGGACCCTCGGATGAAGTTTCTTTACCCTGGCTCATCGGCAACTGAGTATACAATGCCTCAAACTCAGACCATGTTAAGGCAAGGTGAAAATTTAGCACCTTCTCAGCAGTATGAGGACCAGCAAATTATGAATGGAGGACACTCTGAATTGCTTGGAGATATTATTGCAGCTGGCACGACCGGTCGCACCAACATTTTATCTCAGCAAAAGGGGTTGCAAATACAATCTAAACAGTTTGGCAATCACAATGCTCAAATAGATGTTAGTAAATTCGTACAGCACCGCTAAAACTTGTATAGATGCTGTATTGACATACTTTCTTATGTTACTTTGCTTTTCAGGGAAGTTTTACGGCAACAACCGGACATTCGATAGCCAATGTCAATCAAAACCAAACGAACAAAAGTATTTCATTTTCCATTTCTAGCAGTGATGCTTTTGACAAGCCTCGAATGCGGTGGACTCGAAATCTGCACGACTGCTTCGTACAAGCCATTAATGCTTTAGGTTGCGGTGATAGTAAGTAATACGATTAATTGCATACCCTGATTTGTTGTTTGTTTGTCTCGGCCATCTTGTTTTGCACAAAATTATGGCTTTAATTATGTACTGATGGAATGACGGTCTCTCTGGAATGCAGAAGCAACTCCAAAGAGCATACATAAGAAAATGGGTGTCAAAGGATTAACAATATACCATGTGAAAAGCTATTTGCAGGTTGATATCTAGCTACTCTCACTAGTCGCTAAATCAGCATTTTTTAGAATGCATTTATAAGTAGTCATAAACACCAAAGGCGGACCAATATTAGGAGTCCAAATGCAGATCATGAGGAGGAAACAGGCTATTAGAGCATGCACCATTGTCTCCACATTGTAAGCTGTTAGTGTGTTCTTGCTGTTCAGGTATGACCTCCACCCCCCACGCCCCACCCACACCCACACCCACCAAAGGCTTAGATTGTGTCTACTTCATGATCTACATTCGGGCAGTTCCTAATTAGTCCGTCTCCGGGAATTATCTCTAACAGTTTAATCGAATTTGCAGAAGTACCGGCTAACAAGGTACCTACCTGACAGCAAAGAAGGTGAAGGATCGATAACACCTGGAACTTCGTTTGTTTAAACATTAGTCTTGCCTTCGGATAAGTTTTCCTATAATTTTATGAATAAGTTTATAAATTTGCAGACAAAAGGTCCTTCCACTCAGAGTTGACGAACAGGACTACAACACCTGAAAGAGAAAGTGATCAGCCATCAAAGAAGTAAGTCAAACTTACTTCACTTAACGTTGCGCTATGATTATAGTTGCCGAGCCTGTCAAGGCATAACTAATGATACTCTCTGATTGAAGGTCTGCACCCAACTCAGAAGCACTTTGTTTGCAGCGGGAGATTCAGAAAAGCCTTGGCATCCTAATTGAGGTATGCCACTCTCTGACTACTTCTTTATATAATTCATATGCCTGCATTCATTATCTGCTGTACTTTCATTTTTTGAACCTAGCTAGATATGTACGCGTAATGACATTTTTCCTCCCTTTTTGCATTTATTTTAAAAGTTTCAAAGCGAGCTGGAGCTACGAGCTGAAGAAAATGCACGGCAGCTACAGAAGTTGTTTGAGAAGCACAACAAAGTAGGAGAAATAATGCTTGCAAGCCAATCAATTTCTTCAACAAATTCGGCAGTCATTGCCGGTCCGTCATCTACCCGTATTGGTTTAGCTCAGGATCAGTTCAATGATAAAAGAAATGTTGCGTCATTGAGAAATAATCTCCATGAAGGTGATGAGGATATGTTGGAGCTTGAGGTGAGATTTTCACCAGATTCTCAGAAGAAATCAAAGGGTTGATTTAGGGACATCAGTATTGATTGTGTCGGACAGAACATTCAGTAACCACTACCCATGATGTCAGGCTCAAACATCGCCTTATGGCATATTACATCTGCATGTCTCAGCAATTCTAGGTCTTTGCTCCAGAAAGCAGGGGTGAAAACCCAGCAAGATCAAAGCTGCGCACCATATATATATATATGAAACCCTAACTTCACACAGAGACCGTTGCGAACCTGTAAGAACATTTAACCAGCAAGAGGTCCTTTTTTGTTTCAACCGAATTCAGGAAGACTTTGATGGATTTATTAATTTTAAACAATTTATGTTTGTTTTTGCTATGTGCACATTCCAGAATCTGTTAGAAGTTAGCTAATTTGTGATTTGTAAACCTAGAAAATTCTAGATAGGTCTGTCTGTAAGGTTAAGTTTTATGTTTGACAGTAGAAAAAGAAAAAGGATGAAGTCTGGGACTGTGAGTTGAATATCTGGAGAGTTCTGTCTCTAGACTCTTCTCAGTCATATTATAAATAGGTGTGAAGTTGATGTAAAGAAGTTGTAAGAACAGAATTGAAGAAAGTTAAGGGTAAGACTGTAAGTCAGGTTCCTGTGTAAGCCCAAGTGCTGCTGCACACAATAATTTCCTGTAAAGTTTCAGTTAAAAGCAATACATATTTCAGTTCAATACTTCATCACACTTTCCGCACACCTGATCCAACAGAATCAACGTAAGGATAAGCCATTGATTTTTGCTACAACAAATTCCATTCATGATGTTTGAGTTTGAGTTGGATCGTTATCATCTCTTCTTTGTCCATCATTGCGTTAACTTGATGATAACATAAAATTCCATTGCTCCCAAGGTTTCTTAATAATGATGGTAAGTATATACGTATCGGAAGGTTTGCATGATTTGATTTTAGAGATCGTGGTTGATGTTGCTAATTACTGATAATGATACTCATGGCGGTGATGGTTTATTAATTAGGTCTTGATTGTAAGATTGTAAATGATAGTCCCAACAAAGCCTAACTAATAAAAGGATGTAATCCATTTTTCAGTTTCCCTTGCCTTAGTGGTAAGAGCATTTCAACGGAAATAAGGTGTGTTATTTATCTGGAAGGGGTTTTAAGACATCCTTAATGCTAAAATCCGTTAAATTTAGGTAAAAATTAAAAACCATCTCCAATGGAATATTGTATTTGTTTCACAACATAATTAGTCCACATGACTTGACAAAGAATTCTCATTCCATAGTTTTTTTGTTTCAGATTTAAAAATATCTTCACATCCTCAACCAGATCCTTTAAAACCTGAGGAACTTCCTGAGGATGTGAATGTAACAACTCTTCACATTGACTCTCCACATTGCCATTGGAGAATAAAATTGAGAAAAATGGCTAAAATTCTACTTTTTCTTTTAAATAGAAAATTATAACATCTCCATTGGAGATGCTCTAAGAAAAGATGAGTCGTAAATTGAATAGGTTTTTATGTCGTGAAAAAGAAAAGGGGTTAACTCGCTTATGGCTTTTGGGTTATGAGATGGGTCATGATTAGCGAATAGAGATTTTCTTTTGGGTTATACATTAAATGGGCTATGGTTAATAATTATGTGGGATATATTTAAGAGAAACCAGTATAATTAAGAGTCCAGAAAAATACAGATAAGTTTTAAATCTCGCCAAATACATGAACTGGTTTTGTTTTTCAACTACTGAAACTGTCAACCCACGTAGGTGACAACTACACAGTAGAATTAAATGTAGAGTATAAAAGAAATGTAAAAAGTATAAAAATATCAGCCAATCAAATTCCACCAAGTGTCCTCCCCAAAGCTCCCACTTCACAAAAAAGGTTCATACGTCAGCTTATAAAAGAGAAGACTTCATCATCGATAGCTTTTATAGCAAATAATTTGGTGGTCCGAGGCAAATTTAAAAAAAAAAAAAAAAAAAAAAAAAAAAAAACTTGAACCTCATGAACAATAAAAAAGAATTTTATACTTATAAACTAGCTGAATACGACAACTTGTACACGAGAAAAGAATCTTACAAGACTTGAATGCCAATACTAGGCACAATACAAAAAGATTTTACCATTGAGTTAGGAAAGCTTCTATTGGCTTTGTTTTCTATTTTCGTTTTGTATACCATTTATTTTTATTGTTTTTGATGCGAAAGATGAAATTTCAATATTTCATTAACTAATGGAAGAAGACTCCATGATCGTATCTAACATAACAAAAATTGAAATAAATTCAGGTGGTCTATGCAATCATTCTGAGGACACTTTAAACTTTCTACTATAGTTGGCCAGTTTATGTACAGATTTATTACAATCTCTATTGAGATATTGACATTTCCAACTACTGAAATCATTCAATCTGACTGTCGCATCCACCAACAAGTCCTCGTGCTCCCATGCAATGTTATTTGTTCTTCCCATGAAGAAATCTGCTATACCTTTTAGGTCAGTTTCAAAAGGCACATCCTTACATCGTAGCCTATTCTCAGGGACCTGCTAAGGGATTAAGTATTATTGGGCCGACCGACCGGAGGGCCCGAAGAGAGGGAGTCCCTTTTATGGCCACTTTTTTGTAAAATGAATGATAACAAAATTTGACCAATTTGATAAAAAAAGGATTTTGGTAGGATACCCCCTAAATTACTAAGTAGTCTATATCAAATTTAATAATCATTCTTCCCTATTCTTTTTTACGAATTACCCCCAGCTCTCATCACACAACCAACACCACTACTAATACATCCACCACCACCGCCACCACCATATTCCACCACCGCCACCTCCACCATATTCCACCACCACTAGCAACAACCGCCACCACTACACCATTTGGCCCATTTAGTAACTGTACAAAAATGTTACTGAAAATCAAACTGGATTTACAGTTACACAATTATTATGTTAAGAATCCTATGTTACTAATGCGTTACTAACTTTCAGTTACATTACATTTCAGTTATTTTAATTAATTAAAACAACACAATGGTTATGTTACTCTAATTCAATAACACTCTCTTAACACTCTCTTATGAAAAATGGAGAAAATGGATCAGTTGTTGTGTTTCTACAGTTTCCTTCTCGGTTATTATAAATGGTGGTATTTTTGGCAGAATTAAAAGCAGTAGAGGTGTGCGTCAAGGAGACCCGTTATCACCGCTTTTGTTTAACCTCGCAATGGAAGGCCTTAGTAAATTGCTGTATAAAGCTGAGGAGTGTGGTTTATTAAGAGGTTTTTCTTATAGTGAAACAAATACAATTTCACACCTTCAATATGCAGATGATACAATTGTGTTTTTGGAAGCAAATTGGGTGCAGTGTTACAACCTTTTCTCAACTATAAGATGCTTTGAAGTTCTCTCTGGTCTGAAGCTCAATAGCAGTAAGACTCGACTAGTGGCTGTTGGAACGGTAACTGATTTAAACATTTGGGCACAAAGGCTTGGTTGTAAGACAGATAAACTACCGATCACTTATTTGGGGCTACCATTAGGAGCAAAATATAAATCCAAGCACATCTGGGATCCTGTTCTTGAGAGGTTTGACAGAAGATTGACCGCATGGAAACAAAGATTTTTATCAAAAGGTGGAAGACTTACACTTGTGAAACATGTTCTGTCGGGTTTGCCAATATACTATCTATCTCTACTTCTGGCCCCTATAAGTATCATTGAAGAGCTAGAAAGCAAAATGAGAAAGTTTTTGTGGGACAAATCTGATGGGTCTAATGGTATGCATTGGGTTGCTTGGCCTGATCTCTTAAAACCCTTTGAGCATGGTGGCTTGGGAATAAAGAATTTAGAGATAATGAATCTTGCTCTTTTGTCGAAATGGTTGTGGCGTTTTACCAAGGAAAAGGAGATTTTATGGGTGAGACTTATAGTGGCAAAGTTTAACCTGAATGAGAATAGAGTTTTAGCTCAACCGCTTAATTTGTCATTTGGCTCAAGCTGCTGGATTGTAATTTCAAGACTTGCAGGTACGTGCAATAAAAATTTTGGACTTTCAATTGGTAATGGTGATGGCTTCTCTTTCTGGTATGACTATTGGTGCGGGAATGTATGCTTGGCAATTTCTTTTCCTTCCCTTATGAAACTGGCAGTAAATAAAGATGGTTCAGTGCGAGATTATATTTCTTCTGATCTTCATCTCAATTGGAACCTCATGTTTAGAAGACCTTTGCTACAAGCCGAAGTTAACGACCTCTGCAATTTGCTCCTTCTTCTTGGCAATGATCCGTCTAAATTCTTATCAAACCAAACAGGTGTAGTGTGGAAATCTGCTCCCACTAAAGGCTTTACTGTGAAGGATTGCTATCTTTGGTTGCTAAAAGATCGTGTTTTAATTGCAGCCACTCCAACTTTTCCTGACAAGTTTATTTGGTGTGTACAAGTGCCTACAAAAATCTGTTTCTTTATGTGGCAAACTATGCTAAATAAGATTGGAACCAGGGACAATCTTGAGAGAAGAGGAATCATCACTGTAGGTACTTGCGGGCTTTGCAATTTAGAGGACGAATCAGTCTCCCACCTCTTTTTGAGTTGCTGCTATACTATTCAAGTTTGGACAGAAATTTTACCTAGACTAACAGGTTGGCAATTTATGCTACCTAACAGTATTTCTATGCTGGTTGATGAATGGTCTAAGGTTAAATTTAAGGATTTGGGTGCTTGTATTTGGAAGGTGTTGCTGCATGCTATACTTTGGTTAGTCTGGAAGGAGCGTAATAACAAGGTTTTCAATGATAAAGCTCAAACAGCCTATCAGCTTGCATGTAACATCAAAGCAACTGTTTACTCTTGGATGAAAGTTTTTGAACCTGATCAAGTGCCTCCTTTTAGTGTGTGGTTGTGCAATTGGGATAGTTTATTTGAATGGCAGCCACCCTAAACTCCTGTGTACTATTATCTCTTTGAGCTGAAGCCTCTTGTATATTTTGTATTCATGTACAGTCATTTTTTATTTTTTTTCAATACAAATCCAATTTTCAAAAAAAAACAAATCAATAACTAGGTGACACCACTACACGAAATTGCCTTTTTAGCAACGGCCCAGGGCCGTTACCAAAAATTAAAGCAACGGCGAGTGGCCGTTGGCGGGACGCCGTTATTGTTGTCGTTACAATAATTACAGCAACGGATCTGCCGTTGTTGTAATTATGATTACATCAACACATGCATCTGTTGCAGTAAATATTGTCACGGATGAGACATACCATCATGCCGTGCCGCGTGGCAACCTACTGTAACGGTCTACCCGTTACTGTGGGCAGTAACTGATCGAACAACTCTTAACAGCAACGTTTGCACCCGACGGTGTTTTGTGCGGTAACGGTTTATCCGTTTGCCAGCTGGCAGTTTTCGTAACTGTTTTGAAATAGCCAGCACCGTTTGTGCCTGTGCAACTGATACCCTAACTGTTAAAGTAACGAAATGTACTGGTGGAATCTATTTTCTAACGGTTCATCACTTGCCACCTGTCCCTCTGTCGTAACGGATCGAACAACTTTTACTCCCGTTAAACCACGGCGTGTAACGGATAAATTTTAACGGCTTAGTCAACGTTTTTATTCGTGGAAAACGCATATGTAACATTTTTAGGATTTGCCACGTGTTTTTACAACTAACGGATTTGTGTAACGTCTGTTATCGTTGGAAGAAACTGTATTATTTAAAAAAAAAAAATAACGCTGCCAAGCGTTAAGCCCTGCGTTACAATTGCACCTGGAATACAATTCATTCCAGAATCAGGAATACAGTTCATTTGTGAACCTGCACTACAGTTCTTTCTGAACCTGCAATGCAATACAATACAATTCATTTCTAAACCTGCAATACTGAATCGAAATCCTGTAATTTTCCATTCATTCCCACTGAAATACATCCATTCTCATTCAACTAACACATATTTCATTCAAACTCTGAAAGTCATACAACAGTTTATACATCCATTCACTGCACTCATTCACAATCCTAAATTTATAAAACAGACATACATACATTTTTGCCTGTGTTTTTACTATTCCTAGATTAGAAGGTTGTGTGTTTCAGCAGTTTTCAGTTTATGCAATGTTCTGTAATGATACCTTGGATCAGAAGAAGCTTTTAGGACGCCGAATGGTGTAGTCAGTCGACCTCAGATGTGAGATTTCTGTGAAACAAGGAAACAAAGCTTTGAGTTGTCTATATAGTTGACAGAACAACCACTTGAATAACATAATATGACCCACTAACAGAATTGTCTATAATCATATCAATAACATGCAATATTGGGTATAACAAACAACTATGAGGTAAGGTAGCCGAAGCCCTGGCATACGCTTACGACATAATTCTCATCTTATATGAAAGAGAGAACAAGCTACAATAGCTCAAATATTTGACCACAGAACTAAACTGATAATGAGCTTAATTCTCATCTGTAACTGAGGCACACTAGCAATCATACACAATCATAGCTTAATTAGAGTTCATACCTGAAAATAACTACTAGGGGAAATCACCCTAAAGATTTGCGCCGGACGTTCTTCCACTTCTACAGCAAATTAAGACAAGTTATCAGCAAATATCATTGATAAATGAAATCAAACAGGATATCACAACTAAAGCATTCAAGAGATAATATCAGGTAATGAACAAACCTGAGATCAAAAAAGGAGACCTGCAGCAGCACCGTGGAATAACAAGAATGAAAAATAATAACAACAATGTCTTTAAAGGTTAACCAACGAGTTTGAAGGAATTCATTCCAAAAACATTGCTAGTGGTTGGGAGGAATTCATTCCAACTCTTGGACAACCTTTGCAAGGACAATTTTCTCCCACTTCTGCACCTGCCATACCAGCAGAATCAACCCTAGATTACCTCCTCACTGGTATTCTCTAGCTTCAAGTCTGCGCGTTGAATCTTCAAAAAATAAACATAAAGATAGTAAGTATCAACCTTAGTTAATGTACCATAGAAATGATAACAAATACTGAAAACAGGCATATTGAGAGTTTACTCACTAATGCAAGAAGCATCATCACTGGTCAAAGTATATGAACTTGATCACAACCTGAAAATAACAAAAGAGTAGACATAAGTTAGTAAGATGAGCACTAAAAGGATCAAACTCAGAAATTTCAATATCAGTAATATACCTTATATTCTAACTAACTGAGGAGCTGATTTGACAACGGAAAAGGCCACTTTCTCCCACTTGTGTGCCTGTCATACTAGCAAAGAAGAGAAGTGTACATGTAGGTCAGTATGAAACGAACTAGAATACATAATTATCCAAGAACATGAACGAGTAAGTAACTATGTTACCTGGTATTTGATTGTCTCTTTATAGCAAGCTCAACCATTCTGCAAGTTCCTGCAAAAATATAACAAACTAGTCCTCTTCCCTCCTCCTTTACCCGGGCTGGGGACCGGCATCTCAAATGGCGGAGTTAAAAAGGGGTTGACAGGTACACAAAAGCAAATAAATAAATAAACAACATCGAATATTTGATGCAAATATATATATATACACACAACATACTAATAATAATAAGGATGTCCAAACAATTACACTTACACAAGTGTAACTCGAAATATGTCCGTACTTGATACCCAAAAGACCCAACAAAAAAAAGCAGCAGTATATAGAAGTGTTAAAGTTAAGATGCACAAAAATCCATTGCAAGAAGTGGGAAGTGCTCAAACAAGGATCATCCTGGTTATGGGCCATATAATGAAGCATTGTCCACCTACCAGATCTCCCAAAACATTGTAGTCATCCCCTTGTGGAGCATCGGGAACAGGATAGAGCGCATCCATAACTTCCTCAACACAGACAACTCTCTCCACTTTGTGGTTCACGGTAGCCCCATGACAAGACTGCCCCTGCACTCCACCAAGTACATGACCAGTTGCAACTGCATCCCCTTTCCTGTTGATAAGACGCACCTGATGATCTCCCATAAGAGGTATAGCAGCTTCAGCAACAGTGTCAGCTACAGCAACTGAACATGATTCTCTGATTGGAGAATCAGAAAGATCACCAGGGGTAGAAGCTGTTTGACTGGAAGGAGAAGTAGTATCCTGAACCCTTCCAGTGGCAGCCATAAAACTCATAACATGCTGTAAGCAGGACAAATACATTCAAAAATTGATCTGATTAGAATCTGATATATACAATGCACAATATACACAAGACATAAATGAACTAATTATAGGAGATCATGTTTGAAGCTCACCTTTGAAAGAAGCGTAAGATCTTGCTGCATCTGGTTCATTCTAGCATCAGCATCAGCATCAGTGAGTTTGCTTTTGCCAGAAGATTTAAGGGCCGCCCCTACTTTCATATTTACTGCCTGCTTCATGGACATAGTTGAGGAAAAGGAACGGCAATAGCTCCTTGGCTTGTCAACTCCAAACACTTCAGAAAGTGGATCGTCATCAAAAGACAGCTCCTCTAACTCTCCATCGCCAGCTTCCAACAGGGCCTTTCTCTTCTTCACTGCAGCTTCCACTAGTTTCTGAAATTCAAGGGAATTTCTGTGAAAGAGTCTTGTGTACGTGAACATTCAAAATCTACGAGTCTTGTATACTCACATATTTGTCATCAAAACCCGTCAATATGGCTCCATTCTTGCGCTTGTGTCCAAGCAACCATTGTTCTCCACGGCATTTAGCAACAGGTTTTTTCTCTTCTTTAGACTGTATAATCGGTATGAACAGTATCAGGGGTTGTAAAGGTAACATCCAAGGAGAATTTAAATGTTCTTAGAGAATCACCAAAGTACTTACCACCATGTATCTCTTGTTTGCATATGAGAGTCTTCCTAGGCAATGAGTGTACTCTCTATGCTTCTGATTAGCTCCCAGTTTTTTATGCTTCTCTGCAACTCCTTCCTTGTGCTCGTTGTCGATAAACCGCTCCCAGACATCGGTGTTCATGCCATATGGACACTGGGCAATCATCTCTTCCTTGGTATTGCATAAGTCAAGGATTTTGGTCCGTAGTCCCCACTTGTGGGACCTAAACTTCTGTGGAAACATCCCAGAAACGGCCACTCTAGCCAGAGCATCGTCGATGGGGAAACAGAAAGTGTCCTGAAAAGAACAAGAAAGTATTTATGTCAGCAACGAAAGACTGCGGTTGGCATCAGCGTAACGCACAAATGGACAAAAAAACACAGTGGTTGTATTATAGATTGAAGGAAGATCTTTACCATTAGAGCGGCCCACATCGTGTCCTTGCACTTTTGAGGTACAAGCCTCCAGTCTTTGCAGTCGACGGGACAGTGGGATCTGATGAGCTTTCCAGTCTTGGTAGCGAACCTACTGGCGTTTACTCCCATTGGTCGACCATGCTCATCGAGGTCAACGAGATATCTGGATCGAAGGATTCTTGGATCACAGCTATTGGTGGGAGTACTAGTAGTTTGAGAAGCATCAGGACTACCACTAGAAGGAGTACCACTAGTGGTTGGTGGTGAAGTTTCATCTGAATCCTGACTTGACATCTTCATACAAACGAACCAAAAACAAACAACATATGAGAGAACTTGAATACATAGCAAGTTATGAAAGTAGAAAACTAGAACTTTGGTTGAAACCCTAAGTTTGGATCCATAGATCACAACACCCACAAGTAAGTAACTTATTAAGCATAAACAATAGAAGCAGTGAACAATAAAAAAACTCAACTATTCTTAAAGCAAACAACAATTGTTAAGCATACACAACCTAAGAACCAAATGAAAAAAACAAGATAGATCTAAAGAAATTACCTTTCGAGATTAATTGAGGTACAGGGTTAGATGCGTGGTAAGAGGTATGAACGATGTGAGTGAAGATCGGAAGAGAGTTTGTGAAAACAGGAAAACGGAAACAAAGCTTCAACTCCATCTTCTCTTCTTTATAGAGAAAAGGTAGATTCAAAATGTTTCTGAAATTTGGAGAAGGGGGAAAAGAAATTTGAGAGGGAATCGAAAATTTTGGAGGAAAAAGAGGAATTGGGAGAGGGAAACGAAAATTGAAACAAGTATCTGAGTTGGGATTTGAGTGGGAAACGAAAATTTGAGATCTAAAAGTTAGTTCAACTTTTGGACAGAGAGTAAAGTTGCCCAAAGTTTCAATAATAGAAGAGAGATATGTTTTTGGTCCCAAAAATCGAGGTGAAAAGATCATACGGATCGAGCTTAAATGTTGCGATTGACTTTGTCAAGTCAAATTAAAATTTTGGTCAACTTCAAAAGTTAGGGTAGGACATGGGACACCAAAATAAAATCATATGATATGACATTTTCTTATAACAAAACACGTCCAATTCAAAGTGAAATTTGTTAACTAATAACTGATTTGTACCAATTCAAAGTGAAATTTGTTTGATCCTCAACTTTGGGCAAGAAATTGAGTTACAATCTTCCTCTGAACTCCAAACCACTCACTAAAATTGTAATGTTTCTGAGACGGTTTTGTTGTTTCCGTTGGAAATTGTAATGTAGGTGAGACGGTTTTTTTGTTTCCGTCGAAAATAGTGATATTTCTGAGACGGTTTTGTTTTTTCCGTAGAAAAATAGTGTTGTATTTGACAATCTTCCTCTGAACTCCAAATCACTCCCTAATTTGCCATACTCTGAGCCAGGCTCTTCCAGATTAGCACTGATGTTATCCAAAAATGGCAAATTCAAGGTGTAGTTAATGTAGAACCATAAAAGAACCCATTGTGGGCAAGTGAGAGTTACAATCTTCCTATGAACTCCATTTCAAATCCCGAATGGCAGTGGAAAATAGTAAGGTATGAGACGGTTTTGTTGTTTCCGTTGAAAAAAAGTGACGTATGAGACGGTTTTGTTGTTTCCGTCGAAAATAGTGATATTTCTGAGACGGTTTTGTTTTTTCCGTAGAAAAATAGTGTTGTATTTGACAATCTTCCTCTGAACTCCAAATCACTCCCTAATTTGCCATACTCTGAGCCAGGCTCTTCCAGAGTAGCACTGATGTTATCCAAAAATGGCAAATTCAAGGTGTAGTTAATGTAGAACCATAAAAGAACCCATTGTGGGCAAGTGAGAGTTACAATCTTCCTTTGAACTCCATTTCAAATCCCGAATGGCTGTGGTAAATAGTAAGGTATGAGACGGTTTTGTTGTTTCCGTTGGAAAAAAGTGATGTCTGAGACGGTTTTATTGTTTTTTCCTATGGACCTATATGCCACTAGGACAGTTTCATTGTTTTTTCTCCCAAACCCCTTAGGCCTAAAGCAGCAGTTTTGTTTTTTAAACGAAAAGAAAATTACATTACTGAGCAAAGGATTTATAAGATAACCGATTTTCACTGATTTACATTAAGCTGATAGCAGGGATATCTGAAAACATATTCTGACTCAAGAAACAAAAAAGACTGATTTACATTAAGCTGACTTCCAGTTTTCCTGCATATTTCTGCCAGAGTATCTGACTCAAGAAACAAAAAAGAATGAACTTCCAGTTCTGAATACAACTCTAACGAAACAAAAAATGGGTCAGAGTTGATACAATCAGAGCTAAGAGTATCTAGTGTAATCACAGTTATAAAAGCGCACACACAATCAGAATTAAGAGTTTCAGTGTGTGCGCCATATCCATAACTACTGGTAACACAACCAGTTTCCCCAAAATATCCCAAAATATACCAAAAATTATGTTTATACACACAAATATTAATAATAGGAACTCTCTGAACCCGAGTCCCCATCCTCGTCATCCTCATCCCCATTAACAATGTCACTTTGTTCATCATTTTCTTCCTCTTCGGAATCTTCCTCCTCGGAATCTTCCTCATCATCAGGTTCTTCTTCCTCCTCCTCGTCAGAAACTTCCTCCTCCTCGTCAGAATCTTCCTTCTCATCCCCATTATCTTCCTCATCTTCTTCTTCTTCTTCTTCATTAAAAGCAACAACAGCAGTACCAGTAGCAGCATCAGAATCAACAACACCCACATCATCCACTTCCCCCATCCGGTAGTCGAACCAATCATCCACCCTCAATTCTTGCTCCTCATCAGCAGCCACCAGCTCATCAATAAAGTTTCCTACATGAAACGGGTCGGCTTCATGTACATGTTCTTCTTCTTCTTCTTCTTCTTCTTCAATCTCAGGTTCAGGTTCTTCTTCCTCCGCGTCATTGTCAGACTCTATACCTTCAGCTGGAGGCGCCATTTCTTGAATCTCCAGCTGCTGCTGGGCTTCTCTTCGCTTCCTCCTACGGTACTCTTCCAACTCAGCATCATCCTCCTCTTCTCTTTTCCGCTTCTTGATTTCTTCCTTTCTACCCTTTCTCACCTGCAGACCTACTTCCATCGCCAGCA
This sequence comes from Papaver nudicaule, assembly GCA_023529015.1. Taxonomy (NCBI): domain Eukaryota; kingdom Viridiplantae; phylum Streptophyta; class Magnoliopsida; order Ranunculales; family Papaveraceae; genus Papaver; species Papaver nudicaule. The sequence continues at coordinate 5,126 of JAJJMA010131209.1, read as the reverse complement.
CATGGTCATTTGCACGCTTCTGGATCAGTCTCGCTTGAGCTAGCGTGCAACGATAGATGATGTCATTGAAAGCAATCAAAGGATTCCACGGATGCGATTGTGCATCGCTATCGTCTGACGCTGATGGTGGTGGTTTGTTTTCAGATGAATTATCATCTAACCTTGCTCCTTTTCCCTTTCTCCGCCTCTCCCTCTCAGAGAAATCTGAGTTAGTTGCCATTTCCCCTGCATTTTTCATTCAAAACAACAACTTTTTTTGAGCCCAACATTCATACATGGAAATCAATATCCACAGCATTATCTTATTATAAACAACAACAAAATCTGACCACAACATCAATTCCCAGTACTTGACATTTGAAACAGACCAAAACCCTAAAATTTTCATAAAAAAAATACTGAAATCAAACACATCTGCAGATCATAATAACGTAAACCAAACTAAACCCATGTCATGATTTCATCTAATTTGTTAATTAAAAATCTAATTAAACATAACAGCACTAAAAGCATTGAGTGAGTAGAAATAGACCAACATAACAAAATTTCAATTCATGCATCTTGATTTCACACCATCTATCATGATTCCACTTCATTTTTAGCATTCTACTTCATTTATTACTAACAGATTCACCATGCAACATGCAAAGGCAGTTGAATCCTAATACAACCCAAAAGTAAAGACCTTACCTTTTCAAAAAAGAGATTGATGAAGGCTGAATATTCTTCTCTGAGAGAGAAATAGATTTTCTCCTTAATCAATCGCTGAATCTCCTTGAAAGCAACCTTTTTTTGGGAGCTTTAAAGTCTGAATATTCTTGTCTGAGAGAGAAAGTGAGTGCTTCCAAAAGCAGCAGATCTTTAATGAAAGGTGTGTTTGTTCTTTAGCACTAAAATAGTAGTAGTAAAGAAGATGATGTTTGGTGGTACCCACCGGGGTGTAAATATAATGTGTGTGTTAGCATTGGGGTGGAATAAACGAAGTGTAAACCAAGTGTAAAAAGACTAGAACAAACCTTAAAAGATAAGCAAAAGTGTAAACCAAGTGTAAATCAATTGTCAACAGAGTTAGCTAAGCATAGAACAAACCTTAAAAGTTACAAACCAACAACAAGGGGTGTGAAACTGTAAGCAAAAGTAGAGGGAAACGTACAGATTATTTCAAATTTTCAGGGTTGCTCCAATAGGTGAGCAAAGCTCGAAGATGTGGTTCTTCCGCTAAAATATCTTGAAAACTGCCTTCAGCTGGTACATCTGCACTATCTACACTGATAGTTAGTCTTCTGGAGGGATGCATAGGAACCCAGTAGGCTGGCTCTTTCAAATCCTGGGAATAAAAGACTTGGGTAGCCTGTTCCGCGAGAATCACGGGCTCGTCTGTGATAGCATTTTTCTTCTTCATTCTTGACAGATTGACCAGAGGATAATCTGAATCCTTACACATCTTGACTCCAGTCTCCACCTTCACCCAATCACAGTAAAACACATCTTCTTTAAATGAACCATAGTTCAACTGTAGGATTTGCTGGATCACCCCATACCACCTGGCTTTCACAGTCACGGGCTCTTTATCAGTTCTTTTGCTCCTAAAAGTTGTGTCTGCTTCCATGGTAACACCACTATCCTGGGTCCTAAGCTTGGCCTCAAAAGCTTGGGAACAAAAAACATATCCATTCACACGGTATCTTTCAATCTCCCTTACCTCGTCCGGACCTTTAAGGTAATCCCATAGGAGACCATCCATATTCTGTTCATCCCTAAGCTGTGAAAGCGCAGAAAACCCATAAATATGAATTAATGCCACCTAAATTTTTCTGACAAACCGGTTCTACAAGGCATACCTTGTTGTACAACCATCAAAGGAAGTCGGTTTCAAACTGGACCAAATCCACTCCAACGTCTGAATGGCCGGTGCGGTAATCCCTGAACATAAATATATAGCATACTTTTAATACCAACCCATTATCAATAGAAATTCAGTGTCCATACAAACAGAAATTATATAACAACAAATACCTATAATAATCGTCTAGTTCCGGTTGACAACGCTGAAATATTAGCCACCGACGTATCTGAACCCATTGAACAGGGCTCAACAAAACTTCTTTATCTCCAAGAATGGAACCCTCATCGCTGAAATCAGATTCTTCATCTAGAAAGGCAGCCCAATTGGCTTTGTGACCTCCTTCGGCTCTAGCTTTGGCTTGCTCCATTGCATACCTAACAGCCTCATTTAGAATGATAGAATTTGTAATTGACGCTTCAATGTATCTCTTGTTATGGCAAAGGCCTTTGCACTCCTTCATTGCCCTGATACAGTATGCACATGTAAATTTCAGTACAAAACTCCCAAAAAAATGCAAAAAAAATTGAAGGGGTAAATTGGTGAAACGACAATTCACCTCTCAAGTGGGTACATCCATCGGAACCTAACCGGTCCACAAACCAAGGCTTCTTCAGCCAGATGAACCATGTTGTGCACGCTTATATCAAAAAATGAAGCTGGGAAATACTTTTCGAGCACGCACATGGCCTCTGCAATCATCCACTTAGCCTGGCTCAGATCTTCTATTTTAACGACCTTAGAGCACAGCAATCTAAAATACAAACTGACTTGCTGAAGTGCAATTCGAAGGTGTTTATGTCCAGGAAAGGCATGTTGAAGCAGAGCAGGTAGCAAGTACTCAATCAAAATATGATAGTCATGAGATTTTAAGCTCAGCAACCTATCCCCACTCACATTGTTGCTCAAGTTTGAGCAAAAACCTGAAGGGAATTTCAGATTTCTAATGATCTGGCAAAAAAATTTCTGCTCTTCTTTAGACAAAACCCACACCGGGGTGTTTACTACCACATTCTTAAATTTCTTCGCTTTCCAC
>JAJJMA010131165.1:0-20003 GCA_023529015.1 Papaver nudicaule | reverse complement strand
GTTATTAGCGACGGTTTATTGGCTATTTGTGGCGGTTTTTGAGTATTGGCGGTTTACGAACCGTCGCTAAAGGCCCCCAGTTTTGTAGTGTATGCCTGTTGAACCAAGTACTGATGTCTGGGAAACTTTGATGGTTCTTTGCAGAATTCATGGGAAACTGGAAACTGGGGACCTTTGTGCAAATGTTGTTGCTGGCTTAGACCCGTCACGCCTAAGCGCTGAAGCGAAGGCCGGTCTTGTGCCAGTGAACCCCTCTGATCATGCAATAGCCGAGAAGAGAAAAAAATACCTGGCTCAAATTCGTCAAAAACATTTGGGATTACAAAATAAGGTTGATCAGTTTAGGACAGGGGATACATCCCATCCTGATAATGACAAAATTTATCGCCATTTGGAGACGCTGAGTGCACATATGAAAGAGTTTGGTTATATACCTGAGCTTAGACTTGCAATGCATGACGTAGAAGATGAGTGCAAAGCTACAGCACTTCTCGCACACAGTGAAAAATTGGCATGTATTTCTGGTCTCTTAAGTAGCCCTGCTCGCAGCCAAATGCGAATAGTCAAGAATATTAAAGTCTGTGTGGATTGTCATAATGCATTAAAGATTATCTCAAAGATTGTTGGAAGGCGAATCCTTGTTCGTGGTAACAAGGCGTGGCACCATTTTAAAGATGGGGTGTGTTCCTGCAACGGTGCCATCTGGATTTGAAGGTATCACTTCCTAGTTAGGATCCCTCTCTAAGCTAACTTATTACTTCCTAGTTATGACGCTTCTCTAAGCTATTTTAACAGAAACTTAGCAGTGCATATTATGGATATTGGCCAAACCATATATTTACTAGTTTACAAGAAGGCGCAGACAGAATACTGTCTGGAGGAGGTGCATGTTGGTAGGAATATATGGGAACTTGACCACCAATGGGAAACGGGCACTTCCTAGCTGGGGTTCTTCACATGAATATTTATCAATGTTATGCACGTCATGGATCCTAGACAACTTGCTCATTTCCAAAAAAAAAATTCAATTTGTGTTGTATCTTATGAAACTTTGTTAAAATGTCGCATATATATATCCGAGTTCCGTCCAAGAAAAATGTGGGAAAAACGTGAAAGATCATGTCTTAGTTAGTTCCAATTTGACTCATTCCAGGGCATCTGATCGTGATTGGAGAGGGATCCATTTATCCGTGATTGCAGTGGAGGTTCCATCTCCGATGATTGAGAAAGCATGTTGGTGAAGAACCAAAGCCACTTTGACAAGCCCTTTCCACATTGGGCTAGCTGATGCCGTTGGTTTTGGGAGGCCACGAAGCATTGTCTTGTCTGACAGGTATTTGGTGTGGCATAAACTCGTCCATTGAGTCTGAGTTTGTTGATGCAGTTGCCAAACCCATTTTAGCAGAAGTGACTTATTATGTTCTTGTGCCTTTCTTATACCTAGACCTCCCCGTTTCCTTGGATTCGTGATTTTTCTCCAGCCAAGTGTATGAATTTTCCTAGTTACACCGTCAGGTCCCCATAAGAAATTATGTGATATTCTATCAATTTTGCGATGAACTTTGTCTGGAAGAAGCTGTGTCTTCATGATATAATTAGCCGTGGGGGTGAGCGATGTAGAAATCCATGGGCCCCATGGGCCTAACTAACCTTGAAAACCGGCTTGCAAGGTTAGGGTTGCCCGAGACTTATATACTTCACATATCCAGGATATCAGGCGATGTGGGACTATTCTCAACACTCCCCCTCACACGGAGCCGGGGACAAACAAGACCCTTCTTGGGCCAAATTCAAATAAACGGTACCCTTACTGGGTCCAACAATACCCTAATCGGGTCAACAAATCCCTTAACGGGCTAAACACTGTCCACACACCACCCAAACACCCGCTCTGATACCATGTAGAAATCCATTGGCCTAACTAACCTTGAAAACCGGCTTGCAAGGTTAGGGTTGCCCGAGACTTATATACTTACATATCCAGGATATCAGGCGATGTGGGACTATTCTCAACAAGCGAAGTATTGATTAGTGTAAGTCGACCCGCCTAATTAAGACACTTGAAAATTAATCCTTGGGTTTTCCTCTCGTATCTATTAAGTAGAGAAGAAAAATTTGTAGACGAGGATCTTCATTGGGAAGTTGAACACCTAGATAGACTGGGATGATGAAGGTTGTTGAAATCTGAAAAGTACTCCGAAGAAGTTGAGTCGCGTCAGGAGGAATCTTTGGGTGATGAATAATGGTTGATTTAGCCCGATTGATATATTGTCCAGCTAATTCCGAGTAGGAAGTAATAAGATCAGTAATTGTCGTGCAGGTACGTCGGTTTGCTCTGAAGGAAAGGAGCAGATCATCTTCATACATAAAGTGAACAAACTCCGATGATTTACGTGAGAGTTTAACCCCTTGTATCTGCCCTGCATGTTGGAGAACACCCAAATTTGCCGAAAGAACTTCGACACACAAAATAAAGATATATGGTGATGGAGGATCTCCCTGTCTTAAACCCCGTTCAGGTATAATGTGACCCTGCGGGGAACCGTTAATGATTACAAAATACGAAACAGAGGAAACACAATTCATAATATAATCAACAAACCGTTGTGAAAACCCCATATGTTGAAGAGTTAGTCGAATAAAACCCCCAGTCCAAGGAATCATAAGCCTTCCGGATGTCAAGTTTGAGAGCCACTTTTGGATCTCCAGACAAAGGTGAAGTACGAATGTGGTACATTAATTCAACAGCAATTGCAATATTCTCATGTATTGAACGATTAGGAACAAAAGCACTCTGAAAAGGACTGATGAGGAACCGGAGGAGAGGCCTAATTCTGGCAACCAAAATCTCGAAATGACTTTGTAGACGAAGTTCCAAAAGCCAATAGGTCGATACTGGTCCGGAGAAGATGGGTTTTCTTCTTTGGGAATAAGTACAATGTATGTTCTGTTGATGGCCTCATGTAATTCATTATGAACCAAAAAATTGGAGACCATATCAAAAATCTGCGTACCTGTGATGTCCCAGAATTGTTTGTAAAACTTACTAGTGAACCCATCTGGTCCAGGAGCCTTTTCAGAACCAATAGCAAACACTGAATCTTTCACCTCATATACAGATATTAGTTGTAATAGTGAAAGCTGATGAGGAATGGAGAGCCTATTTTGGTCACAGTGGAACATGTTCATGTCAATGGAAGAGGCAGTCGCAGAGTAGTGCCCTTCAAAATATCTCACAAATGTATCCGCAATTTGTTGTGGTTCTGAATTCTATTCTCCCGTGTCTGAAAGTAAATTTCAGATGTAGTTGTGTCTTCTATGAATGGTTGTTTTGGTATGAAAAAGGTTGTGTTGATATCTCCTTATTGTAACCATTCCACTCTCGATCTTTGCCTCCAGAAGGTTGCGAGGAATTCTGAGAGCATAGAGTGTGTGTTACGAAATTCCTCCTCTTTTTGGAGTCAAAAAGACAAGTCAAATCCAATTGCAGTCGATGCCTTTTCCTATGCCAGTTTAATTTGTTCCTCTGCACCATGAATCAAAGATGGAAGATGGCCAAAAGTCTTCTTATCCCGGTGTTGAAGAGCAGTCGCCGTATTTTCAGATTTGAGTATGATGTTGACACCTGGATTCAGATTGTTGCCTTCTTCCCAAGCTGAAGTCACACCTTGTTGACAGTGTGGGTGAAGGAACCAAGCATGTTTTATATGAAATCTTCTTATCCTAGGTTTGATGAGGACCTTCTCTTCAAGAAGAATTTGGGCATGATCAGACGCCTGTCTTGTGAGATGAGTGACAAGAGAGTGTGGGTTCTGCTGGAGCCACAGGGTGTTTGGCATAGCTCTATCCAGGCGCTCAAAAATAACATCTTCTCCCTCCTGTCTGTTAGTCCAGGTATAAGGAATACCTTTATAGCCCAAGTCCACCAGTCCAAAAATGTCGATATACTCCAAGAAATACGCTGCTTGAGAGGTAGTGAAAGGTCTACCTCCCTTTTTCTCCATCTGCTAAACAATTTTGTTAAAATCCCCCCAAAGTAGCCAATGTAGTTGAGGTGGGGGACCATAGTGTGGAAGTTTTGCCAAAAATATGTTCTTGCCGACGGATGTGGTGGACCATAAATACCAGTAAGAAACCATGGTGTGGCCTTTGTATGTTGTGTGATTTTAACATGTATGATGCTTTGATTAGCCACCAGAATGTAAACCTGCATATTAGAATTCCAAAAAAGAGCCAGACCGCCGCTTTTACCATTTCGTGAGACTGCAAAAGTGTCACTAAATCCCAGCAGGTCTTTAAGTTTGATCATGGAGGTGGGTAAAGCAATGGTTTCTGAAACAAACAAAACATCAGGCTTATATTGTCTAACAAGTTTGGTTAGCCTAGGTCTTGCCGAGGGTTTACAAGCCCCCTGCCAGTTCCAGGAAATAAAACTCATAGGCTAAGAATGGGCAGTAAAATGAACAAGTTCAAGTAGACTGCCACAGGTGAGACAGAAGCCGTAAGAACTGAGTCGGCTCACCTAGTCAGTAAGGAAACATCAAAAAACAATGAAGGTGAATTGAAAAGGATTAGAGAACGACCTTCAGAGGAAAATTAAGCTAAGTGACAAAGGATGGATGATAATACTAACAATGTAACCAAGCTTAGTAATTATGAGACCACACATTCGATAGAAAAACAGGGCATGAGTTAAGTCATGGGATAGAGAAGGAGAAAGCAACCAAAAAGAAACCAGTAACACAAGAGCAAAACAAAAACAATCAACTAAAAAAAAAAAGTGGATTAATTTTTTTTTTTTGAATATGAAAGATTATATTAAAAGTTGGACCGAAGCCCATTACCTACAAGCCTAGGTAGCTAGGCAAAGAAAATAAAGAAAAATCCCCCCGAACCCAGGTCGCTGGTATCACCACCCAACAACTTTACCACTGTACTACAATCACTAGTGGAATTCGTCCGTTATAGCTCAGCCATAAACTGTACTATTCTCGTTTATAGTACAGTTTTCAACTGTACTCCCAATTGTGCTAACTTTTTTGTGCTATTTCTTTAGCACAGATGTTGTTTGATCTAGATGTAAGACAGTTTATTGTCCTTCTGAGTCACAGTCAGAGACTGTTCTTTCACTGTATTAAAAATAATAAAAAAAATAGCTTCAATCAGCAGATCTGATTCCTGATTCAGTGATTCTGACCCAGCTGAATCACTGATCAGTCAGCAGATCTGCTTTAGCTGATTCCAGATGGAGTGATTCTGACTCAGCTGAATCATTCGGACAGTCAGCAGATCTGAATCGTTGTCTGATTCTGATTCAGCTGAATCAGAAAACTCAAATCAAAATTTTGATTCACAAATTTAATACACCTGATTTATTTAAACCATCTAATTTCACAAATTTAATACACCTGATTTATTTAAACCATCTAATTTCACAAATTCAACAAACAACTAGTATTTTCATTGATTGAAACTTCAAAGATTGTAAATTAATAGTATTATAACTGAGAGATACAATGTTACTTGTTTTCCTATTCCTAGCGAACTTTGTATCATCTTTTCTGCATGTTCAGTGAAGCTTCCTCTCTTCATTCCTGACTTTTGTTGCACCTTAGCAAACCTGATATAAGACAACAAACAAACAAATGTTAGGATTGGTCATACACATTCAAATCAAATTCATAATAAGTGGAGTCCTTGTCTCTGACATATAAAATTACAGCAACCCATAATTACAATTTCCAGGAAATCCAGGTACAATACCTAGTACTATCCAAGTGACCAGAACAACTAAATGCAAAAGCTTTAACCCTAAGCCAATTCCAAAAACACACAGAAAAGATACCTATTGCAATGCTCATAATGAGCAACTCATTGGATCACTGTATATCAGCTCATTGAGTCACGAGAAGAAACAAACACACAACCAACCTTTAAAAGCAAGTTCTAACATATTTAACATATGTTTCAACTCGATAAGCCAATCACAAAAACACACATAAAAGATACTTATTGCAATGCTCATAATGAGTAGCTCATTGGATCACTGTATATCAGTTTTATCATTTTTACTATATACGATTCTATTTGTAGATACCTATTGCAATGCTCATACTGCTCATTGCATCACTGTATCAGTTTTATCTTTCTCAAACTGACAGAAATTTAAGGCAAAAACAAGAGTCACGAGAAGAAACAAACTCACAGCCAACCTTTAAAAGCAAGTTCTAGCATATTTAACAAATGTTTTAACTCGATAAGCCAATTCCAAAAACACACAGAAAATATCATTATGATGAGACACAAAGAAGATAAAGAGAAGATAAATTCAAATATTTAGCTACATCATTACCTCATCTGCAGCTTCATTCGCGGATGCAGTAAATATGTATGGATCTTCATAAGCGTTCACATTCGGTGCAGATCTTTGGGGAGATTCTAAAACAAGATGCCAGTGCTCCCTAGTCATATCAGCACAATAAAAGACTTGACCAGCTTGAGAAGCATGGATGAAGGGCTCGTCGACTTCTTTAGAACTTCTTTTAAACTTTTGGAAGTTGACGAATCGCGAGTTTGTTTCTGGCTCTACATACGATCCATTAGTTTTATCCTCAACTCGGACCCAATCACAGTTAAAAACAACTTCACTAAAAGTTCCATAATCAAGTTCAAGTATTTGCCTTACGATTCCATAATAAGTTGTATCGTCTTCGACAAGGTTAGTATCTTTGGCGCTTGCTCTAAAGCTGGTGAGGGCATCCAAGGTCACTCCACTGTTCTGTGTAGCCAAATGCTTCTCTGCCTCCGCTGTATAAAACACCCAACCATTCACTGCATATGCCTTGTAAGAAACAGTAGTGAATGAAGGTCCAACTGCAATCCTATGAAAATCTGTTAAAGGAGTGCCTTCAAGTTGCAACTTTAACCAAGGAATGTAATCCAAAGTCGTCCTTGTTTGGCTGCAATCTTCAGTGTATGTCTTGTACTTCCTGTGAAACAACCAAGAGAGATGAGAAAAAACTTAAGATTGTAACAACAACGTACAACAAAATTTGAGTCGAAAGGAAAAGTATGGTATTGAAGACAGATAGACAATGTAGAGAAAGAAACTGGACAGTGACACAGATTCATATGGTAGCATCTTTGTTTTCAAATCATGAAATGATTAGTCAAATGATGCATCTCAAACAAACAAAAGAAAACAGTAGCTAATGAATGATGCAAATGACAGGAAAAAATTCGGAATTTACTTACGTGGGATAAAATGTATGGTATTCCTTGTGCATTTTCAGGAATTGGACCTTCATAAACATCACTGGCTAGCGATACCTCTCCTTGGCACTTATATGACTTCTTCTTACCCTCAGGAGTAAACTCCATGCAGTGACGCACTCCTTCATCGAGCTCATATTGTGCACTAATTGACCCTTCTATATAATTTTTGTTGCGACCAAAAACCTTGTAGGTTCTCATCATCCTGCACAGACAATTAGTAACACAATATATAAGGGGTATGCATAAGTTTGTACAGTAATAAACTTAAATGAAAAGTGGTTAAAGGAGTGTACGTACCTCTCAAAAGGGTACATCCACCTAAATTGAACTGGTCCCAATCTAAGTGCCTCTTCTGCCAAATGTACGACCATATGAGTCATGCTAACAAAAAAACCAGGCGGGAAGTAGATTTCGAATACACATAAAGAGTCCACAAGACGTTCTTGCATGACACGAAGTTCCTCACAATCAATTACCTTGGAACAGAGAACTTTAAAAAATAAGGACACATTCCGAATTGCTTTGCGAAATAGTGGTTGGTTTTTAAAACTGTACATAAATAAAATTGGCATCAAACCCTGCATAAGAACGTGATAATCATGAGACTTTAAATTACCCTTCAGCTGGAACTCTTTCAAACACACTTTCTTTTTCCAGTTTCCACTATAACCAATCGGAACTTTCAACTTGCTAAGAGTTTTGCAGAACAATTCCCTTTCATTATTAGGCAACCAATAAGGAGCAGGTGGGACAAGTTGTTTCCCATTCTTCTCTGTCAACCACAAGTTAGGCTTTAAATTCAATTCTTCCAAATCTCTGCGCGCCGCAGCCCCATCCTTGAAATTTTTCTTATGCTTCATAATAGTTCCAAAAAAGTTATCTGCAAAGTTCTTCTCTACATGCATCACATCCACATTGTGCCGAATATGCAAAAACTAAAGTAAACATTAAATTAATGAAGGGTTATAATCAAAAACCACTGAATGAAAAGCAAACAGGTCTAGACTTTAACAGATAACCATTCACTGCAACTTGAACAACAAAGAAATTGCATCACTTACCTTCCAATATGGAAGATTAAATAAAATCGATCGTTTCGAGTAAGGAGAATCAATCGCCATGCGCTTTACCAGCTTCTTGAAGTTTTTATCTGTTGTTGTCGTAAAATTGAAAATTTCAGCGCCACTCAAACGGCGTGGTGCACCTCTATAATCCACAGAACCATTGAACTTGGCCTTTTCTCGTCGATAAGGATGATTTCGATCTCTTAAAAATCGTCGATGACCCATATACGCGTACTTCCTACCAAATGTCAGCCTCAAGGGATCAGTTTCTTCACCGCATACCGGGCAGCCAAATCTTCCAGATGTTCGCAAACCTGCAATGTGAGCATATGCAGGAAAGTTATGTATGCACCACAACAGAATTGCCTTCATTGTAAAGGAAGTCTTAGTATGTGCATCGTAGGTTTCTTTTCCCTTTAACCATAACTCAGTTAACTCGTCGATTAGAGGTTGCATATAAACATCAATGTTGTGGTTTGGACCACTTGGACCAGGAATAAGTAGTGCTAACATTGTGAAATCTTTTGACATGCATATCGATGGTGGAAGGTTGTACGAAACAAGCATGACAGACCAAGTACTGTGAGAACTCATCATCCTGAAGGGATTAAAACCATCCGTGGCTAGTCCAAGACGCACGTTACGTTTCTCGCGGGCAAACTCAGGCCACTTCAAATCTACTGACTTCCAAGAAGAAGAATCAACAGGATGTCGCATGTGTGTAGTACTTGGTTCAACCTTAGAATGATAATACATCTGCTCGGCTATCCACTGACGACCATACATACGCTGCAACCTCTCTGTAATTGGGAAATACCTTAGTTTCTTCACTGGAACTAGTTTAGCATTTGGGTTACTCCCTTAAAGAGGTACTTTCCATCTACTTTGATGACACACATGACACTCATCAAGGTCTTTATGTTCGTTTCGATAAAGTATGCAATCATTAATGCAAGCATGTATAATCACCATAAGCAAGTTAAATGGCTTAATCATATTCTTGGCCTTGCTACATGTATCGGGTAATGTGTTTTTATCTGGTAAAATAGTTTTCATGAATTTCAACAATTCAGTGAAGAAAACATCAGAACATTGATACCTGGCTTTCATGCTAAGCAGCTCAATTACTGTCGACAATTTTGTATGTTCACCACCACAATCTGGATACAGGGGTTGTAATGCATCCATCATCCTCTTGTTATAATCGACACTAACACCAGAACCATCTTCCACATTAGCACCAGAACAATCTTCCACATTAGTACTTGAAACATCTTGGGGAACATAACCTAGTGTCTCATAAAACAAGTCGATAATTCTTGGATTAATAGAAGCTCTATTAGTGGGTAATGTAGGATCTCTAACACTGAAACCATCCTCAGGAAGTTGATCTCCATGATGGATCCATGTTCGGTATTTATCAAAGAACCCATGATCAAGAAATCCCCTTTTATATCATCAATAGACTTTGGACGAGAGTTGTAATTCTTGCATTTCTTACAAGGACATCGAAAATGAGTTGTATATGTCCCATGACTCTCAATTGTAAATTGAATGAAAGAATCAACACCTTCAAGCCATCGAGGTGAAAACTTAGGTGCAGTCAACCATTCTTTACTTGGAGGATCTATCTGACGTCGAGACATCTACAAAACATACATAAAGCAACGAGTGATTAATATCAACCAGCGACAATGAAAGAAGTAGTATATGGAAACTAGTTCCATTATGGCTGCAGGGCATCAAAACCAACTGAACTAAACAAATCTTTCAAATCAGGACACACTTAATTCAGGTATTAAGGACACACCTAATTCAGGTATTAAGGACACACCTAATTCAGCATAGACACAAAAAAAAAATCCCAACTTAAACAAGATGGCAGAAAAAGCATATTTGTCTCTTGAAGGTTCAATACATAACCACATAAATTAAAATTGAAAAAATTCAAATTCTATCTAGGGTACTCACTCTTGAAGGTTCAATTAGACATAACCACATAAATTACAATTGAAAAATTACAAATTCTAGCTAGGGTTTCTACTGAAATCGGAATCACTAAAGCTAAACCCTAATAAATTTTAACCCAAAATAGAGTACGTACCCTAAGAAATTGCTGAGCTTGGAATTCGTTGAATTCAGAAATTGAGAACCCTACCTAATAAATCTGGAATCCTTTCTTCTAGTTGAATCCTTCCTTCTCTTCAATCATCGACATTTACACAGCCCTAATAACTTTCTCCCAAGTAAATGTTTATGATTGAAGGGAATATTGATTTAAGGTTTCAGAAGAAAGATTGTATAGTTTGGGTTTTTTAGAAGAGAAGATGAGATGAGTTTTTTTTAGAAAAGAAGATAAGGTATGGGTCTGGACTCTGGATCGATATGAAGAGAGAGAGGGAGAGATAAGAGAGACGATAACATAGAAATATATTTTTCTTACTGACTCTGGTGTGAGTGATATCTCTAACTTAGTCTAATCTGAGTCAGATGAATCAGCGACCAGGCTGAATCACCTAAGAATCTGACTCCTACTGCTTTCTTAATGACTTAGCCTAAAAATCTCTCTTTCAATGATTCTGAAAAGTCCACAAGGCTGAATCCCCTTAAAATCTGATTCCTACTGCATTATAAATGACAAGTGCAATATCTCTTTCGGTGATTTCTGAATTCCACTATTGCTACTTGAGAAGAACTCCTAAACTTCACTATATTTTTCAATCAGTGAGAAATCAAACTACAAGCATTGAAAAGTTCTGAAAATTTTAACTACAAGTCATGGTAATCCTGAGTACTGAAAAACATGACATGAAACAAAAAAACTAAACACAAACAAATTTTTCATTAGATAATAGCAGAGTTCTGAATCCTGCTTAAGTTACATAAATAAAAGTTTGAAGTTCTTCTTTACAAAGAAGAGAAGAGACTACATATATAGAAGATTAAATTTTGAAGTTTCTTCTTTACATAAGAGTTACAAGTTCTCCGCAGAGTATACCCAAAATACTTACACCATCAACTTATACCCAAAAAAGTTTCCCACATACTTCACAGTCGCTCTGTATACCCCAAAATGCACCCAAAAAGTTCCAAAATATTCACTTAAACTTCACTGCGAGAACGTCCACAACCTGCATCCATTTAACTCACTTACATAAAAGTAACAGAGTGCATAGGCCACTCGATTTTCTGGCCTTTCCGAATCTCAGCAAGAGTCCCGATTCTATCAATAAGCTGCTCAGTACCATCCAGAACTTCATCAATTTCGACAAGGTGAGAAAACACACTGGGATTGGGAATTCTATTATCAATACGTCCAAATGCTACTGCACTATTTCGCATATTCCTCAAAACAACAAGCTGAATGTCTCCTGGAAGAGCCCCAGTCATTGGCTGCAAACAATTAAAACAGCTTCAGGATCATAAGGTACTAACAGTAAAAGAATATTAGTGTTGTAGAATCTGTACGAGCAAGACTAATTAAATTATAGCTACGTCATACATCCCTGGTGCTAAGTTAAGTAACCGTTCCTGCCAAGCACATGACCAGTAACTGATGGATACTAAAGTTTGTTCGAAACACACACACACGTTTCATTATCCCAATAGAGTAGTTCAAAGTAAGCATATACGCAGCAAAACAAGTAAACTGTATAACACCTTTATGTGTTTTCCATCTCTTTTCCTAGTCAAATCACTACTCAACACAGAAACAAAATCACACAAGTAATCACTCAACACGAACAAAATCACATAAGTAATTACCTGATTGTTATTGGCATTGCTGGTGCAAGGGTTTCTCATCATTCCTGCTCTTAGTTCCGCAAACTGCCCCTCAAGAGTACGGAAACGATTTTCAACAGCTGCAGTCTTTTTTTTTTCTTCACGTAAAAGCTCTCTAGCAGCTGCAGATGCACGTATTTCAGTCTTTGAGACACCACCTCCCATTCCTCTAACAACACCTCTTCCATCTGTCCCCATTACCTATCAAGTAAATATAGGTGGTTAGTAACGAATTAACGGTCCTCCGCACACAAAACATACACATTCAAAATGAAGCCACCCACCTCCGCAACTGCATCCCTATCTAGATTTGTCTCATTTCTATACACTTCAGTCTCATTCAACTCCCTCACCCGTCTCTGCACATTATAGCAAAAAGCATACATCAGTGGATTGGAAATAGTATAACTAAATCAATGGGAAAAAATAGTCAACTTACAATGAAATCTCGTGATGTAACTTCATAAGAATGGGGGTCAAAGTTATCAATGAGATCCTGTTCAGAGATTTCCTGGTACACATGTGTTGCCAGGAACAACGCCGACCTTGTCACCGTGCCAGTTGGACTCGCCTTTTCCATTTCATCTCTGACGCTTGCAATACCACGCCTGCCAGTACTGTGCGCAGCTTTTACTCTTTTTCTTGATGTCCTCCCTCTTGCCCTCTTCACCCAATCGTCATCTTTACTAATCATCACCACAAATTGCTCCCAATCTTCTGTCACTATGTATGCTGGTATGATAGCTAACAATTCAGCCACTGTGGAACATTTGTCACACATTGCTCTCAGTGTTTGCTTCGACTTCCTCCACGCATGACTTGCCTTTGTCAAAGTTTTGGCCTTAAGCGCATCAGGTACTAGAAACTCATTCTGAACACACCTCCAGACTTCATTCTTCCTGACCCAGGGAACTTTCTTCCAAGAGACATGATGCGGTGAAACAATATTTCTGGCTATCTTCCCCACTCTGGTGCCAAACGTAGCATGGAATTCTCATATACTTTGTCCAAAAGCATTGTATCCAACTGGAATACGATGCTCAACTACAAAAACAACATTACAAAAGCATTAGATGTTCCTATATTAAAGAGAAATAACTATAAAAACATTTAGGAAAAACAAAACAGATGAATTACCAATATCATTAGTAGCATCAGAATTTTGTCGTAGAAGAGCAGCAGGCCACGACCCTAAACCTTCCACAGATCCCTCCTGCTGGCTCATGTGACCTTCACTTACAGAATGCTCACCCGCAAACGAACTAGGCGTATGTGTAGATCCTGCAGATGGACTTCCTCTCTCACCACCACGGGATGAGAGAGGAGAATCTGTGGTATCAGCAACTGGACCACCCCATGTTGCACTTGAAGGCGACGTTGTTGACTGAGTACCCGACCTTCCAACCCTTCTTACCATAGTTACCTAAAACATTGAATAAGATCATCCATTAGTATAACGGTACATATAACAACCAAACTACAATTCAACCAAATCAGGTCTTTAAGTTATAAAATCATGTCTTTAAGTTACAACATTTCATATTTCCGACCAAATTTACATTCCTAAACATCAATGAACATAATTGACCAGTGAATTAAGCATTTATATACACAATCAAATAGGCATATGTGACTAAAGAAGCTGAGTTTTGGATACTGATCAACAGATTAGACAATAGTACAACAGTTTGCTATTGTTAGAAAGTGAATATCAAGTAACTCTATAAAAAGAAAAACAAAAGGATAATTTTTTTTCCAAAAGACGATGTATTACAACTCTGTCATGTTCAAAAGAATAGGTGCAGTAATGTTTACAGAAAATCAAGTTTAAAACCCAATTTTCGCAGCGCAGAAACATTTGTTGTACCCTGACAAATGTCATGCCAAAGATGAAACTCTAACAAATTCAGTTGTTTCTTGTTTACTAACTAGTATACGGCCGTTCTTCCAAAACACCAAACTGTGACCAAAAAATGCAGTGATTGAACTCAACATCTTAGAAGTAAAGACATCATGATTATATTATAAGAAGATCTAATAATACTCATCAGCAAATTAAACATAAGAGTCAGTTATACTCAAACACAAACCACATAGATACACTGGCTACTTCTAACTTCATACTTAGAATACACATATATACAATAGACAAAATAAAAAATGATGGATTTTATACCTTCAGATATTAGAGAAAACTAGATGAACCTGAAATCATAAACATTAAATACAAAAATTATAACCCTAAATCAAACAAATTGAACACAAAAATAAAATAAAATTTGTACAAAAAGAAAATTTGAAAAAGGGATTTACAGAAAAGAGTTTTGAAGATTACCTGCAGATCTACAAAATCAACCCTACGTCTTACAGTAACTGCTGCATCACAAACACATGCAACTAATTAGAACCCTAAAAGCAAAAACAGGAAATAGACAAACACTTAAAAACCACAAAACCAATATTCCATAAGCTCAAAAACTTTGGATCAGACATATTAACAAATCAATTTAAACCCTAACAACAAAACACAAAATAATTATACCTGTAAATCTTGGGGATATCAAGTTGAAGCTGAAATCATCAAAATCAAAAAAATTAGAATCAAAATTCGTTAACAAGAATATAAAACGAACTAGAGAAAGGGTTTAAAGAATTACATCTCAGTATTTGAACTCGGCCCCAAATTCGTACCACAACCTGCTACATCAAAATCAAACAAAACGAGTTAGGGTTTTAAAGATGATACAAATTCAGTAAAACATGAAACAAATTGAAAGGGTTTAATTTGTAAATCACCTGATAAGCTTCAAGCAAGAATCATTGAAGTTTGCAGACAAATCAAATTAGGGTTATCAGCAAACTAGGGTTTGAGTGTAGAGAGGGTTCTGGTGCAGGAGATGAAACTGAAAACCTAGAAAGGAGAGAGCTTATGCTCTATTTATGCAGAGAAGAGGGAGATGATCAATAATTGAGAAGGAAAGTGCGGGAAATCTCCCGCTATGTACTGTGTAAGAAGAAAAAAGGAAAATCTTATCTTCTAACTGTGCTTGTACTGAAACAGAAAACTTGCTTTTATGTTTACTTTATCCTGTAGCAGTAGCACAGGTTACGGATAAGTTTTTGGATTTACCGAGTTCTTTTTTGTGTTAAGACAGTTAATAGCTGGGCTTGTATAGCTTCAGCCCACGACTGTGTTAAAACTGGATGGGTTGATTGTGCTAATCTAGCCTTATTCTACTAGTGAATGACATCTGCACTAAAGTGGATTAATACTATCAGTAGAAGAATCAAACCCGTTCAGGGATGAATAGGTTGAAGTAGGTTGTGGAAAAAACATATCCAGATCCTGAACCAAAGAGTAAGGAGAAGAACAAAACAAGTCAATTATGGAAGATCAAAGCTTGAAATTGGTGTGAATCGGACTGAGTTTTGACTCAGGATATCGCTGATTTAATCGCCCTCCTCTCTCTCGCTCTTGCAATTTGGGAACGTCACTACACGAAATTGACTTTTTAGCAACGGCGGTGGGCCGTTGAAGAAAATAAAAGCAACGCCGAGCGGCCATTGGCGGGACGCCGTTATTGTTAGTGTTTGGATAATTACAACAACGGATCTGCCGTTGGTGTAATTATAATTACAGCAACACACGCATCTGTTGCAATAATTATTTGCCACGGATGAGGGATACCATCATACCATGCCGCGTGGCAATCTACTGTAACGGTCTACCCGTTACAGTGTGCAGTAACTGATAAATAACTTTTAACTGTAACACTATATCCAACGATGTTTTTGGTGTAGTAACGGTTTATCCGTTTGCCAGCTGGCAGTTTTTTTAACTGTTTTGAAACAGCCAACACCGTTGCGTCTGCGTAACTGATACCCTAACTGTTAAAGTAACGGAATGTACTGATGGATTCTATTTCCAACGGTTCAGTGCTTGCCACCTGTCCTTTTGCGTAACGGCTCCAACAACTTATGTACCCGTTAAACTACGACGCGTAACTGATAAATTTTAACGGCTTAGTCAGCGTTTGTATTCGTGAGAATCTCGTCTGTAACAGTTTTTTGGATTGACACGTGTTTTTTTTGCAACTAACAAATTTGTGTAACGTCTGTTATCGTTGGAAGAAACTGTATTATTTAAAAAACAAGCGTTAAGCCCTGCGTTACAATTGCACCTGTAATACAATTCATTCCGGAATCTGGAATACAGTTCATTTGTGAACCTGCAATACAGTTCTTTCCTGAACCTGCAATACAATACAATTCATTTCTAAACCTGCAATACTAAATCGAAATCATGTAACTTTCAATTCATTCCCGCTGAAATACATCCATTCTCATTCAACTAACACAACCATTTCATTCAAACTCTGAAAATCATACAACCGTTTATACATCCATTCACTACACTCATTCACAATCCTAAATTGATAAAACTGCACAAGGGCGCAGAACAGATACAAACATTTTTGCATGTGTTATTACTACCCCTAGATTAGATGGTTGTGTGTTTTGGCAGTTTGCAGTTTATGTGATGTTCTGTATAATGATACCTTGGATCAGAAGAAACTTATATACAAGACGCCGAAGTAGTCCGTCGACCTCAGATGTGAGAGTTCTGCGAAACAATGAAACAAAGCTTTGAGTTGTCTATATATAGTTGACAGAACAGCCACCGTAATAAGATAATATGACCCACTAATAGAGTTGTCTATAATCATATCAATACTCCCTCCGGTTCTAAAAGATAGGCTTGACTTTTTTTCCAAAAATTATCAAACTTAATAAAACCAATATTAAGTTCCTTAATTGTTTCAAAAAAAAGTCAAATGTGTCTATTTTCTAGAAAAGGAGGGACATGTTACATTGGGTATAACAAACAGCTTCATCTCAGTTTAGGTTGTGCGGTAGGGTTGCCGAAGCCCTGGCATACACCTACGACATAATTCTCATCTTATATGGAAGAGAGAACAAGGTACAACTTGCTCAAATTTCACCACAAAACGTAACTGATAATGAGTTGTATGGCAATAGAAAGAACTACTGCAAAGCATGTGATTTCACCAAAATTCCTGTGATTCATGTTACTAACTAGTAGAATAGTAACTTATGCTAACTGCATACATGACAAATAAAAAAAAAAAAGAACTACTGCAAGCATCTTCACATATAAGTGATTCTGCTGTCATTATAGGATAAGCAATTCTACTGTCAATATAGCTAAATGAGCCAGTACACTTCCCTCTCATATGTGTAGCTAGGTTGATTGCGTCTAAACAAGAAGCAATCTACTGACATACAAGAGTGAGTACACCAGCCTCTCATTGGCTAAAGCTCCATCAATCACATGAAAGTTCACTACTCGCCGAATACCCATACAATTCTCTTATTATTATGTAACATGTCATACTACTCATACATCTAGCAAATATAGCATGAACAAAGTTTAACCTTAACTATCTCCTACAACAAGGAGACCTAAGTGCAACATACATCTAATTCAACCAAATACTCATACATTTTGATTTTCTGAGCAGGTATAATAAGAGTTCACTCACCAATGGGAAACAAACCGTCCTTGAAACACAACTACAACTCTTGTTTCATAGTTGCATACCTATCCCGCTAGGCTCTTTACGAAAACTGGAGTAAATTCATTTTATGAGAACTTGATGGTTACGAATTTATTCCAATTTTTAAAAAGAGTCTTGCAGGACCAATACAGTCATATCTTTCCCCTTCTGCACTTTGATGGTACGTACTGCAACAGTGAATCCTCACAAAACAAAGATAATGGTAGTCGAATGTGCCCATCGATTCTGATAATCACAAAAAGCTTTACACTGATGTCGCTGAATGTGCCTATGAACAAATCCTGAATGTGCACATGCAAAAACATAACAGGACAAGGATACATGATAACAATTACAATGCTTGTTGATTTATAATGTATCATTGCCAAGTTGTGCTTTTGCATACATATGATGCCAAAAGGTGTCCTGCAGCAGCACCGTGCTCAAAGAAGCCTCCTCACAAGACAAAGACAAAGTAGTAAGTAAAAATCAACCAAGAGAAACTAAAAAAATTAGCGTATTCCTAGTTTACTCACCAATGTAAATTAGAGAGGTAGGAGTATTGGATGGAAAGTTTGTTGCATTGAACTCCTTCATTTGCAGCAATCTTTCCGAAAAATACCCCTCCTCTCCAAAAACTACATGGTGTTTTGGAAAAACAATAATGCATGGCAATTGAATACCTGAAAGCAAATTTGAAGAGATTACATCTGAAGGGAAACTAACTTAAGATATGCATGGGTAACTTTTCTCACATCTGACTTGTGATGCCATCATCCAATCAACAACAAAAGCATAGATGTATCAATGTCCTGCAATGCTATCCAAATGGGAAGTAAACTATCCTTGAAAGATGATAGAAGTAACTAAGAATCAATACAATCATGTCTTTCTTCTTCTGCACTGGTTTGGTACGGCCACAGTGAATCCTAGCAAAACAAAGATGATGGAAGTAAGTAAGAATCATCTCCGATTTGAATGGTGGTGAGTTCTTCCTATTACTCCAAAGCATGTAACACTAATATAAATAAAGAGATCATATGATATGTAAACAAACCTTAGTGTCCTGCAGCAGCCCGGTGCTCAAACAACCTCCTCGTAAGACAAAGACAATGTAGTAAGTAAAAATCAACCAAGAGAAACTAAAAAAATTAGCGTATTCGTAATTTACTCACCAATGTAAATTAGAGAGGTAGGAGTATTGGCTGGAAAGTTTGTTGCATTGAACTCCTTCATTTGCAGCAATCTTTCCAAAAAATACCCCTCCTCTCCAAAAACTACATGGTGTTTCGGAAAAACAATAATGCATGGCAATTTCATCCATTTACAGGAAACTTCACCAGTACTACATCTCATTAAGTACTCAATGGCAGTGAGATGGTCCAATTACACCAAGATAAACTAATGATAATAACACAAACTAATGTATTCGTGCTTACACCAAGAAATGACTGATTAAAAACATATTAACACATCTCAACATTTACCCATAAAAAAGGTTGAACATATCTCAACTTATACTTATGTTAAAACCCTAACTTTGGTTGTAACCTATGGAAAGAGATAACAGCCAAAATAAATCTAATCTAAACTAAAAATCTACTTAGATTACCAGAGATATGAGCGAGATAAGATAGTAGAGAGATATGGGATACATGAAAAAAGGAAAGAGTTTCCCATCTCTGTCTGTTTTTACAGAAAAGTTAGATCTGAAATGGTTTTGATTTTTGTAGAAGAGGGAAAACATATTTGATAGGGAAACCAAAATTTCAGGAAGACAGACATGATTTTCTAGGGGGAAAAGAAGAATCAGAGGGGAGATTTGAGAGGGAAACGAAATTTGAGATCTAACTTTGAGCTCCAACTTTCGGACAAGAGAGGAGAGTTCAATAATAGAGGAGAGATTTGCTTTTCACTTCGATTAATGAGCCGAAAACACGGCAAAAATATATGGTCAACTATGTCAAGTCAATTTAAATTTGTGGTCAACGACATAAGTGGGTGGGTTTTAAGCCATGTGACAACAATCTAAAAATCATGACATTTTTTGCTAGTTGAACATAATTACCATGAATCTAAGCCTGCAGGATCACTGATCCTATCCATTTATGAAAAATTCAAGGAAGAATCCTTGTAGAACCTTAGAAGAACCAACTTTGGGAAAGTTTGAGTTAGAATCTCCCTCTGAACTCCAAACCACTCACTAAAATAGTAATGTAGTTGAGACGGTTTGTTACATTCCGTAGAAAATAGTAATGTAGGTGAGACGGTTTTTTTTGATTCCGTGGAAAATACTAATATA
>JAJJMA010131142.1:2151-14436 GCA_023529015.1 Papaver nudicaule | reverse complement strand
GAATTCCTCGGCATCAGAACCAGATCACTATATGGTACATGGTGAAGAGTTAACAGAGACGCATCCTCATGGATTTCCTCTTTATACGACTCAACATTTGAGTCTTAATGAAAACCTCAGGAATACCGAAGTTCTAGGCCTGTCCAGAGCTCCCTGAGAAGCACACAACAGCCTAAACAGGCTTAAGCGGACCTCATCCCAAACTCAGGATGGTCTAGCGTACCATGGATAAACACGCCATGACCCCAAGTTTGTTGTATCGTAAGCACGCATACCATAACCAAGGCATAGGCAGCACGCACTAGCTGCAACAAAGTTGACCTTGGCCAAATGTCAAAGTCATAACGCCATATAGCATGGCACCACAAACCATGAGCCACCATGGGTTCACGAGAAACTAGCCTCGGCCAAAGGCCAAGGCCGTGGCGCCATGAATCATGGCGCCACAACAAGACGAGTTGGCCTTGACCAAAGGCCAAGGCCGTGGCGCCATGAGCCATGGCGCCACAACGAGTTGGCCTTGGCCAAGGCCGTGGCGCCATGACAAACAGGGTTAGCGCTAAACAAGCGCTTTGGAAGTTGGCCTTGGCCAAAGGCCAAGGCCGTAGCCCCTTGGGCTATGGCGCCACAAGTCAATGGTGCTATGAATTCCTGGCCTTGGCCAACAACCAAGGCCACTCCTATACACCTACTACTAGTGTCCTGAAGACACCACACTCATGTTGGTCATGACATCCTAGTCATACGACTCTACTCAGACTCAACTCAACTACGCAATATCTGCGTATCACTCGAGACATCAAAACATCACACGGGGGGATAACTTTAGGGGTATTAGTCTGGTGGTCTACGGCAGTTGAAAGAAACTGATGGAGATAGTGGACAGTTATGAGAAGATGGCGCGAGTGGACATGTTCTACACAACTTAGGCAGTTACAGAAACCAACTCATGTCCTCCACTCCCCCACTCTTCCACGACTTCCACCTTCTCTGTCGAGAGATCAGGGTGAGTTCAAAACTATTAATAGAGGCCTCCTCTATCTTCCAAGGCAGAACATCTTTCCAGAAACAACCAGATATTCAGAACACCTGAATAAACTAGAGCCTCAGAAGTAAACACACCTGAGCAACCCAACACACTTCTAGCCTTGGAGATTTCCAGTCACCCTTACGACGGAAATCTTGAACTCTTACACCCAAAACACATCCTCAACCTGATCTCAAGTTTCTTCGATGTTTCCCTCCCTAGGTCAACCTCTATCCTCTCTGTGACCGAAGCAAGACGTGAACGGCCATTGACTTGGTTTAGGCTCGTCTTGTTCGACTTTGATCTCGAGCACTACGAAAGTACCCAGAGACGGTGCATTGTTTTTCCAGGTAAAAACAACTTCTTACACAAAAGAGCATATCTACAACTGTAATTGGTTGCATCAATCCCAGTGTTCATACTTCATGCCCTACTATTGAAGTATCTTCTAAAAAATCTCACAGAGAAGATGGTCCAGAACAAATAGAAAATGTCTCTGACAATCTTAAGACTAGTCTTGAAAAAGATTGTCCTACGGTTTCCCATAATGCCTCTTTGATAAAGGCATATGAAACTATCCTCAACAAGCTCATAACAACTCTTGTTAATACAAAAGTTGTTATCTTAATGAAGGAAAAAGGGAAAATAAAATAGTCATACTCTATTCTTGGTGAACCACCGGTTCACCTCAACACAATATAATTGTGTTGTGCCTTCTCACCACTAAGAAGTGCCCACTATGAGAATAAAGGCAATTCTTTGGTACAATAAGATACAAAAACATGGGACTACATTCAGGATCGTCATCTATCTTCTTTAAAAGAACCCAGGTATGCTTCAAATTACATTTTTGTGATGATCAAATATAGTTCTTATGGTGTTGCTGAAACAATTTGTGAGGATTCATATTTTGTATCTTATTATAAAGGTTATCTTCAAGAATTATAATCGTCTCACAGTCTGAGCTATTGTGCCTTATTGATTAATAAAAGTGGGACCTTAATATTACATACAATAATTCTTGTAGAAAATTCCTCAGTATGCCATTCATAAGATGTCATCACATGTTGGGCTTGCTCCAAAATAAACGCGATGTCAAATTAAGAGATGAAATGTCTCAAGGATTGTGAAAATTCCCTAAAAAAGAGGTCGTCCTGAATATCTTATGAGCACCTAATCCTGTCTTGTTGACTATTCATGAAAAGGTGTTATCACATCCAGAAAAGTCCAAAATGTAATGACTTGATGTGAGTATCAACAACTCGTCCGCTATCTCAAGATGACCTCCCTGCCTCTGGCTCCTAAGGCAAGAGTCGAGACCAGGATCCATGAGGTAACCTTGAGAATAAGCTAAGAGGTTTATGAGATTCCTTTATAGAGTTGATATATAAACTTAAAAAACTCTTCTTGGCAATTATTCAGGGATTAAATAAGAAAAATTGTTAAGATATTTTGGGTATAAATTAATTCTCTCAATATGGGCACGCACATCCAATTCATTGGACCTCTTTGTGACACTTTAAAAAAAAACTCTTGAAAATTGCCCAACTCGTTCGGGGACGTAAGGAAGAAGTCCATCTTCTGGAACATACCATAACATGTAAGATACACGTTTCAGAATCGCCTTCCTTAAGAGTCTTGTACTCATTAAATTCCATATTTATCCCACCCTGAGGGATTATATATACCACACACACACGAACTCGGATTCACGTTCAAGTTCTCCATAAAGCCATGAAACATATTACTCGTAGTGTCACACGAAATAATATTGAAGAGGCTTGCAAAGTTATGGATTGTGATGGTGTTGGGTATGGAAGGAAGAAGAAAAGAATTGTTCTTGATGATGCTATTGCAGGAACTCTTGATTCTCAAGAAATCTATGCAACAACAAATTGTTATTTTGCCTATGATTATCAGAATGTAGAAGATGACACCATGATTTTTGCAGGGGTCGTTCACGACTTTCTGAAAGAATTTGAGGCTTTCAAAATCCAACTTGTTGACATTGTTAACAATATGGAATTACTAGAAACTGAAATTAATGAATTGAAAGTTGATATGTCAGTTATTAAGGATGACTTGAACAATATGTTAAACAACGTTTCTGATGAAGACAATGAAGCTAACTATGTTCACTACGTGTTCAAGAAAGCTGATGACTTTAACAGCTCAAGTGAACCTGGAGAAGATACTGACTCTGATAACTAGGTCAGTTTTTGATTAGCATAGTTAACTCTTTATTAAAAAGCTTTTGTCTTTTCCTTAGGGTTTGGGTAATCACTATGCTAGAAGTAGTCATCTTTTGATTTAAGCATGATTTCCTTGTGCTACTTCCATGTTTTCTTTTTCATCAATTAATCGAGGTTATTAAATTAAAATCTTAATTGATGATTGCAATGCTTGATCTTAATTGATTATCTATATGAATGTATTGCAAAATCGTGAACTTGTTTTTTTAGCCATACCACCCGTTCGGGTGAAGCAATTCATGAAAAAGTATCAAAATCCATGCTTCTGAATCTTATGGCTAAGGGGAGACGATTTTGATAATAAGGAACCTCGTAGGCTACAATGTTGAACTCCGCTGGATTAAATGTTGTATCTCTAATTCTTAGTCTTACAACCACTAGGAAGGGGTAACCTAATGTTTTCTCTTAAGGCGATGGTTGACCGAAACTCTCTGAGAAAGTAGGAAGATTAAACATTGAATTCCTATTTGACCGTAACTGGCTAGGAAAGAAAAACATATCTACAATTTTCCTTGTGAAATTGTACATCACCCAAGAATTTATTCCAAATCCTTGCTTGGGAAGGTCGTCGCATTGTTCCTTATGGAATGACACATAATGGGGGAGAGTTCTTTTGAACTTGTGCTTCATGGTAATATCTTTTTGGGGTGTGAGGCTGTGGAATCTACGAGAGAATTGCATCTTTTTATCTCTCGTTTCTGGTATGTTTACCTTTGTCTACATTGATTATTCTAATTTTATGAGGATTCCTATATTCTTTTTTTTTGTCTATTTTTATGACAAAAAGGGGGAGAAATCTTGTAGTAAAGGGGAGTAAAATCTTTCTATCTACTACGACAAGTGTCTACGGCATTGTCATAGGGGGAGTAAAATCGATGTGCTAGTCATGTCAAAGCAAAAGTTAGTGTATTGAGTAAGGGGGAGAGCATATCAAATTGTGTAGTATCTTGAAGCATCGATGCAATATGCTTACAAGTTTTACATACTACTCAATTGCATAACAAACTCTTGTTGGACTATGTCCTTCTAGAAACCGAGATGTGTAGTGACTTTGAGTTTGTTATCTCTACCTTGAATCTTCACTTGCAGGAACACTCATATCTGAAGACGCTGAAGATTACAAGAAGATCAAGTACATTATGGTTAGGGCTAAAAGATTTTATTTTTTGAATCCATATGTAAGATTGGTTTTTGTCACTAAAATTGACAAAGGGGGAGATTGTTAGAGCATTGCTCGGTTGAACCTACTGATATTGCTATCTCAAGTCAGTTGTCAAGTTTATGAGACAAAAACACAATCATTGATAAGTTTACTCTACAACCTCGGACTAGGATAGTTTTAGGTAATCAAGACGAAGACTGGTGAAGACGAAGATCGGAGCTTACTACTTGATAAATAATAACGTCCTCGCTAAAGGTTAGAAAGGTTTTTCCTTTCCGTATCGTATTTACCATTTCTATCATACCAATAGTCTATAATGTTGTTTATATGACCCGAAGGTATTTTAGGATTTCCGCCTTTGCATTTGTCACATTCGTGATAATATGTATAGGTAGAGTATGTTGAATTGTATCTTTAAATAGACCACAACGGTGAACGTGTACATGAACGCGTACATGTGATTGTATGGCATTTCAGAGAAAGAGCAAAAGCCTGTATGAACGCGTACATACAAATTCACGGATTCTCCTAAACTTTATTTGACTGCTCTATGAACGCGTACATATAAGCCATGAGAAAACTTCCAAACTTTCATATCATTGAATTTTTCGGTCTAGGAATGATTAGTTCTCGGACTCATCATTACTTGGCCCATGGAATTCAACTACTTAATCCAAGCGATGTTCAAACAAGTATTTGGACCAGAAGTCGCAAAGCGATGTCCAAACATATATTGGACCAGAAGTCGCAAACCTTCAAACAAAGTTGAGTCTTTTTTAACTATTGGGCTAGTCCAAAGTTCATAGAAGATTGTGAATGGGTAATC
This sequence comes from Papaver nudicaule, assembly GCA_023529015.1. Lineage (NCBI taxonomy): Eukaryota > Viridiplantae > Streptophyta > Magnoliopsida > Ranunculales > Papaveraceae > Papaver > Papaver nudicaule. The sequence goes on along the minus strand of JAJJMA010131142.1, from coordinate 9,169 downwards.
AAGCTATGGACCTTCTTAGTTCCGGAACTTGCTTGAGCCCTACTCAAGGTTGCTTAAACTTTAAGCAAAGCCTCCCTTGGTGATCACTATAAATAGATGACCTTCTGCAAGATACAATCTCAATCCTCTACACATCTGTGTATCCTTGCATAAAGGTTGGTCGTCATCTCGAAGTCCTTTTGGACTACGACTATTGAAAGACTTCACTTGAGGATCGTACAACACAAGTCGGAAGTAAAATTCCATCTTGTATCTTGGGTCGAGTGAATATTTTCAATCTTATCACGACTAAGATTTGATAGAAACTGCGTAAGGTAGATCGTGTATCGTAAACCCTAGAAGTTCCCAAACACAAATTCACGAACTAGGTTTCATACTAAGTTCGTCACGCGTTTGGAGGTAAAGTTGTTTAGGCTAGATCAATAAGCCCTATTCAACATATCGATTTCCATTAACCTTGACTTTAAGTCTAAAGAAAATCACAATCGTATTCTTGTTTGATTACTTGGATACTTTTAGGCGTCCTAAGGCAGGGTAGCGCTAGTCTTCACGAAGGGAAGTGGAGCAACTCCTAGGCCTGTAAAGGACGTCAGCTAGGGAAATCAAGTACGTAGGTTTCTGCGGGAGCCAAGAGACATAGGAGCACATTGGTAGCTGAGTTTCTTGTAGAGCGAATTCAGTCTCGATACAGTCCAGTCCGAAGTCTGAGAGTAGGCTAGCGTCTGTATTCGGTTAATACTGAGGGTGTTCAAATCTGGACGAGGTCCCGGGGTTTTTTCTGCTAGGTTTGTAGTTTCCTCGTTAACAAAATTATGGTGTCTTGCATTACTTTTCCCTTCCGCATTATATTGTCTCTGATCTATATAATTGAAGTAATTGCAAGTTTGTTGATTCATAACCTTTGAGTGAATCCATCTCTATTGAGATCTACAAGAACCACGTTCTTATTAGGGTTCAGTTCTTTGAACTATACTCAGGTTGTTGTTTGAATATTGATTTGTGAGATCGTTCAAACAACTGTAATCAACTAGGTTCACGAAAAATAAAAGTTAGGATGGATATTCAGTTCTCACTAGAATGAGATGAAAAATAAGTTAGGATGGATATTCAGTTCTCACTAGAATGATATATTGAATGCTGAATGAGATGAATATTCAATTCAGTGAAGTACAATCAATTCATCTCATTCAGCATTCAATATCTCATTCTAGTGAGAACTGAATATCCATCCTAGCTTTACTAAAGGCATCATTTTAGCAACTTTATTCACAACACAGCAATCATAGCAAATTCTCTGATCTCATCTTTCTCGGCTTCCCTCCCTTAAACCAACTTATTTCCTCTTTTTGTAACTGAAGCAATACTCGAATGACCATTTCTTGGTTTAGGCGAGTCATGTTCGATCTTGACCTCTCGAATACCAATACAACTTCACACTTTACCCCTCAGATTCTCTTTATTATTTTACACCTAAAACATTTGGCGACCACAGTGGGAGGTCATTATCTCAGTTATAAAAAATGGTTGAAACTAAGAGGCAGAGTTCATAGAACACCAACTCTCCAAATGTTACCAGTGGTCCCACAATCCCATCCGTTACAAGTGGGGATACTACTCTTCAAGTCGGTGGTGCTAGCACATCTACATCTGCTGGCCCCACTACGCAAAATATTACTTCTCCAACTGTTACTGCCGTGGTCACCATTCCTCATGCTGTGGGGACCACTTTTGCTCCTGTAGGGACCACCTCTGCAACTTCGGGTAACCCTTACACCCCTATCTCAAGTCGAACAGAGGCTTTTCTCTTTGGGCCCCGCACTGAAGAGGAAGGAATATTAGGAATCCACCTAACATGGCGGATCTAATGAAGACTCAACAAGAGCTCGCCCTGAGTCAGAATAACACGGTCAAACCTCAACTAGAGTTGTTATCTTGTTTGAAAACTCTCTCAGAACGGTTAGCACCACAAGGAGTTAACCCTGTTGTAACCCGTACGGAACTTCCTCTCAACATCAATGGAGCAAGCTCGTCCCGGATCCATGTCATCCCCGATGACCAAGAAATTTGTGTTCACACCACACGTGGACAAAACACGGGTTCACAACATAACTTCGTCACTCGTAAAGATCTGGAGAATCTTCTGCAAGCTCGAAACACAGAAAATTTAGATTTATTTCATCACCATCAACCTCCATATACAATTGAAGTTCAACTTAAGTCTCTTCCCCAAGGATATGTTACACCTTCATTCTCAATGTATAATGGCTTTGGAAATGCTCGAGAACAGGTATCTCGTTTCCTGGAGTCATTGGGAGTGTACGAAAGAAGTCAAACCTTGTGTCTCAAAGAATTCTCGAAATCAGTGACAGGGAAAGCGTACACTTGGTATAATAATTTGGCTCCCAACAGTATTCTCAACTAGAGCCAAATATTTAATGCTTTCCTCAAAAAGTATTTCTTTGTGTCTGAGCAACTGTTAGGTGCTTAAAACACCTATTCAAGAGTACCTTTTCATACGCTTATGTCTAGCTTATGCCTCGTACATTTGTTATTTTACGATGTTTTCTATTTTGCAGGTACAATTGCTTAAAAGTACAAAAAGAAGAAGAAATTATGTTACTTTGCTAAGAAAACAACAATTAGTGGAGACAGCCAACTCTTTTTCTACATGGACTATGGAGGCAGCCATCACAAATCGCTAGAGCACCAGGAATTTTCTACTCAGAGCTACCAAGTATTAACAGTCAAAATTATTACTGCAGACAGTGTGTTTGATCAGGGCCACCAGTTTCTTAAGCTAAAACCTGGGTCGAGCTCAGTTCAGTTCTTTTCGTCCTACAGAAACCAGTTCTACTGCCCAGGTTTTGCCGCTACGGCCATTGTCTGATGGTTGTGTGACAGGGTTTCGATGGCTCGTAAATTTGGGTTAACAGAGAATTTCAAAGACAAGAAGATAACAGGAGGAAGCAGAGGTTGGGTTACGGTTTCCGAGTCCAGTTTGGGTTCCATTTCTGCTACCAGATCATCACTGCCAGGCCTTGCCATCTTCTAGCTACGGATTCAGGTGGTATTTGCCAAGATGCAGAAGAGATTTTCAAAGACAAGAGAAGAAAGAAAATTGGGTTCGAGTCTATCATGTTCCTGGGGCAGAGCTTGAGACCGAGAGAACAAAAACAGGGAAGAGAATTGACATGATATTCAGAAGATTTGAATGGCTGTAAATATGGGTTTTGTTTGTGTGTGATTGTAAATGATTATTGCAGGGAAGGACATATAATGGTGATTAAGAATGAGTTGGCATACAACTGCAGCAGCAGAGAAATGCCTGCAAATTGTTCGACAGAATGCCTGAACGACTTGTTCTTGACAAATTGAGGCTCAGTTGCATCTGGTTCACTGCCAAGAGATCACCACTTGTTGCGCCATGGATTTAGGGTCCTCTGCAAGGTTTAGGAGTTCAGTTAGACAAGGAACTGGTAATAGAGGATATTGTGAAGAATTAGAAGCTGGGGTTGGATTGAATCTGAAGTTGCCAGCGAAGGCAAGGGCAGTGGTTTGATTTCGGTGTCTGGCAAGGTTGAGAAGTTGGTTCTGATCATGTTTCTTGTGAGTCTTGTGGAGGGTTAGATAGCAGTTCAGATACAAGAAGGCAACAGAGTTTAGCCAAGTAAAGAACAAAAAGAAGCTATTTCTGGCAGCGTCAGTTCAGCAGCAACTTTGCTGTCTTAACCATGGGTTCTGTTGTGTTTGCCATGGGTTTCAGGTCGGTCTCTGGTGGATCTTTGGGAGGATTACAACACGGGATAGAGGTCAGACAAAGAGGGAACTTATTGTACAGGCTGTAGCAAGATTTGGTAAGATTTTAAAGCCGAGAAATCAGGGAAGAAGTTTGGTTGTTATCGTTTGGAGATGGACGGCAGCAGATTAAAGAGGGAATGCAGAGTCCTCATTAAATCAGGAACTGTTTTGCGTGGGATTCAAGAGATTTGAGGGCTATAAAAGAGCACCTCCAGGGAAAACAGAAGAAACATCTCATACCGCATACATCGCCTCCAGAGACTTGCACCTCCATAGAGAGGATCTCTGCTCCTCTCAAATCACCACCACTACCACCTGCATCACCTGCACATACCATCCACAGTTGCATCCAGCCACCACCGTCACCTGCACTTGCATCTACAGCACCATCTTTTGCATACCATCCAGCAGCAACAACACCACGGGTTCCATCAGTTTCCACCATCACCAGCAGTTCCACATCATCAGCAGTTCCATCACAGCATCAGTTCCACACCATCAGCAGTTCCACCACCACGTCGCCACCATCAAGTCACACAATCCACCACCACCAGGAGCTAGAGGAGTTGTTCGCTACACTACCACCAATCACAATTGGCTTTGTTTTCTCCACTTTGAACTCCTCTTTTGAATTTATTGTCGAGAATATGAACTCCATGCGTAGCTAAATTATTATTTGGTTTGGGATGATTTTGAAACTATTTTGATTTTAGTCTTTATGCAAGATAATCTTTCTTGAAAGTTTTGTGTTATTGTTTGTCCTCTACGATGCTTATAACGATGGATTGCTTGCATGATATTTAAGTGCACATTGAATGGATTGCTAGTAATACTAATGCTAGATTATTGAGCCTCAATCCGTAATTGTTGAGGTGATTTATCATAAGTAGCATAACATTAACGTTGCGGAGGGATTCCGTGGACAATAGTGTGTAGTTGATAACCCTAAATTCACATGTCGAGCTTATGAACATGTGGCTAGGATCAATCCAACTCATAGAATTTATCGGTTAGTTTCGTTACACTTTGAGAGCTTATTCAAAGTGGCTTGATTGACTAGGATTTTGTGGAGAACTTATTCTACAAAGTTATTTTGGAGTTCATATAGACTAGTTGAGCTTATAACTTGTCTAGGATTGATAGTAAACGTATTTTGAAGAAGATTGTGCTTGTGTGATTAATTTGATTCATGTTCAATAGTGGAGATTGATTCCTCAACCATTCTCATCTCATCCTTGTTTCATTACCTTGCATTCATTCATTCAGAAAATTAGGTCAATAACTTAGCTCTCTCCCTCAGGAACGAACCTGCTTATCCAATACTATTATTTAGTTAGAGAAGTAAGGAATATATATTTTTGTGTGAGTTCGGCACTCATCAAAATTGGCGCCGCTGCCGGGGAGCGGTAGTCAAGTTGTTATTTGATTTTCTGTTTTGCATTTGTTTTTTATTTTCTTGCATTCGCATGCATTATTTCTTTCACTAATTCAGCGTATCAGAATCTTATTTCAGGTACAATTCGATCGTGATGTTTCCGTTTGGGAGTAACACATATGGTTCACAAGAACAAACATACAATGGTAATCAACTTGGTTCACATTCTCATTCCACTGTAAGTAGAAAAGAACCCACTCTGAGGGAATTTTTTGAAAAAGAATACAATGATAATTTCGAAAAGCAATACAATGATTCCTTTATTCCCTTACAAAGTCCTTATAACATTGATGAAGTTATTTCAAATCTGGATCATTATAAAGATCCTTCACCTATTCAAAAGGTAGAGTTTTGGAATACTTCAAGACCTTGTGATAATTCTCATACATTCCAACCACCTTATGGCGGGTATGTGAGTGAAAGATCACAAGGATGGGACGATTGTTATGCTTTTAATCAGTTTTCTTCTAGACATGTGCAGATGTTTGAAGAACAGTCTTCAGATCAGAAATTGCTAGAGATTGCGGTTGAATCTTCGATTCCCGTGATACAAGAGTTGCTCCAAGCAACCATGCAATTTTCTGATTTTCAGTTGAGCTTTAATGAATCACTCCAAGAGGTTCAACGGAATATAGACGACATCAAAGCAGGAATGGATCAAATTCGTGCAGAAATGGACAATAATTTGATTAATGATGGTGATGATGATTTCGTTGAACAACCTTTGATTGATGACGATAGTGTGGCTAATTCAACTCATGATCTTAACAATGATCATTCTCATATTCAAAAGGAAGAAGTTGAGTCAAGAAACACTACAGTCATTAATGGTAAAACCTACGTCGTTTACGAAAGTGATGACGATTATGACTTCTTTGTGAAAGCTGCCCCTGATTCAGAGATAGTGGACACTTCAGAAGATAAGGTTTACGATGATTTATGTGGAGCAGATTTCGATTCTGATGACGAAGACTTGCCTGTCGAAGAAACTGATGAGGAATGGGTTATAAAATGTTTGAATGAGAATGATGATGCTTGCGACATAAGATAATCAATAGAATTTTTCAGAAGTACCGAGGATCCCGTGCTACATGAGATTGTGCAAGGTTTGTCTAATCCTTTACATGATTCTCTATTTAATGACGATCCTCCCAAATTGGAAGTGGTTTTTATACCAACTTTTAAGAAGATACCTAATTTGGGACTTGAATTATGTGCTTCGAAAGTTCTAACTGAATTTCTTGCAGCCAAGTATCCACCATTGATGTTTGTATCTAGCGCCGTGCAGGTTTCCACAAGAATTCCTTCCACTTTTGTTTCCTATACACTTTCGGGTGTAGAAAGAGCCAAGTGTGGGGGGTGAGTTTTATGTGATGATGGTTTCACTATTCATATGTTATTCTAATGTTTTTGTGAGACTATTACTAGAATTGCAGATTGTTTTCTGGACGGATCCGCAATTATTCAGATTGTTGGTGTATGGTGAAACCAACTTATTACGTCAAGCTAAGGACGTTAAACGAGGCGCTGGTTGGGAGGCAACCCAATGATTATGCTCAATGGGAGTCAACCCATTCGATTTCGCTTTGTGGGAGTCAACCCACCATATTTCTACCTATACTTGAATTCCATTGGATGAGTCAATTCACATTGAGGACAATGTCGAGTTTAAGTGTGGGGGAGAGGTAAGTTTTTTGTTCTCTATCTCTATCTCTCTCTAAAAAAAAAAATATGGCGAAAAACAGAACTGCCGAAAAAAAAAATATGGCGAAAAACAGAACTGCC
>JAJJMA010131127.1:0-15226 GCA_023529015.1 Papaver nudicaule | reverse complement strand
ACTTTCAACGTGGATGAGTTATTTGGTACTCCTATTATTGTTTTAATTTACTTTTCTGGCTCGGCAAAAATGGAACCAAACAGAGAATTGGAGTTGGGTTTGCTGCCACATCATAGAAAGATCAGTCGTTAGATAAGTTCAATTTAACGGTTGACGGGATTTGTCAAAACCTTTTGTTCGGAGATCCTCTTCGTTTAAAAACAGTACAAAATGATTTCTGAAAACTGTTTTTAAAACCTGAACCAGACAAGCCCATAGTTTTTTCCCACGGATTCGGCCAACTTTTGGTCTTTCCTTCGTTGACGGTAATTTGAACTCAGTCAACCGAGTTGCCACTTGAATCGGGTGGAAATGTCACCCCTGTCCCCAACTCAACTTAACCCAAGGTAGTACGGATAATCCATACCCATTTACAGAGGATCCATACACACTAACCAGACCCTTTTTCTTCTCTTTATTCTCCGTCGTGCTCTTTTTCTTTCTTCTTCCTTGTTAAATTTGCAGAGCGTTTTGGAGCTCCATTTCGATTCCAGGTATGGAACCTTAACTTAATTTAATACTTCTTTGGTATGATTTTTCTGATAGTAATTGTATGTATTATTTGGATGTTTGTTGTTTGTGAAGCTACGTATGGAACCCTAATTTAGGTCTACAAAAGAATTGTAGTTGATTTGGTGTTGTAAATTGCAAGTATATATACAAATGATGTAATAGTAATAGTATGATCCTGAAATTGCTGTGAATTTGACACTATGAATACATGTTATTGAACAAATTTCTCTACTTTTGTTGTTGTTAAAAGATTGAATGGAATTTAGTTTAAATCATAGCGCCCCTTTCAATTCAGTTTGAGTTTGTGAATTTTGATTAAAACCCATGTTTTATTTTCTTAGTCTGAGTGGAATTACTCAATTGATTCATCGAATTTTTCCTGCTTAGAGTAAATTTGTGTGTAGTTGTAACTGCACATAAGGTGTTTGATAAAATGTTTGTAAAGGGTATTGCTTCTAGTAAATGTTGGTTTGGTGCTTTCATCGGGAGGTTTTGTTTAACAGTTTCAGATTTGAATTTGACTCATAAGAACATGATGAAAGGTAGTAAAATAGGAAACCGTATAGGAGAAGGAAAATAATTGCATTGTTATAGAGGAACCACTGTTTTTGCTTGTTTTGCATCTGTGTTCGACATTCGTTTCTGGTATTCGATTAACAAGTGAATTTGAACTGAATTTTTTCCCATTGGAATACATATTTGGAAGATGAAATAAACAAAACTTGAGTATTGGATCTGCCAGCGTCTTTCATATGTTTCCGTCTGGAGATATAAACATGTTGCTTGGTGCGGTTGGCAGTCAAAGGATATTGAACGAAACTTGTTAGATAAAGTCAATTAGGACTCCAGAATGTGAATGATCTGTGGTACTTATCTTTGGTTTTTTGTTTGTTTAGTGGTGTTTCTTTTATTATGTTAGTTTCTACATTATTTGTTTAAGTGGCTCAAGTTGCAAGAACAAGAACCTAACTTGCGTACATACATGACAGTTTCTTTATGTTGTATGTTCAGTTAAGGTATTGAGTATAATTTTCATGGATATTACTGTTATCCTTTTATGTTTATGGTTGTTTGTAGAAAACAAAAATCTCTATCAAAATCAATACGTGTACTGTACAGTACCATTGCCACACTTTGTGTAGGTGCTAGCTAGATTACTATTGTTGTTAGCGTTTCTGATCCGCAGTATGGACTAACGAGGGGTCAGAAATGGGTCAGTATTGTACATGAAAAATGAATCATCAATTCTGCAGAAATCCATGTGTAATGTTTTTTTTTTTTGGCTCATAGGGTTGGCAGTTGCTACTTTGAACAACCGTAACTTGATCAACTTTGATAGGTGTACCGCAATGCATTTCCAGTCCCCTTTTCTGCTCTAGGTTTTACGTTTACATAATTTATTTTGTTTGTTTTTGTTTCTACGGTCTATTCCTCAATTGTATCTTTGGCAGTTTTGGCCGCATTTAATGTAGACTCCAACTGTGTTATTATATGTTTGTTCACTGAAGTTGGATAAGTAAATGTTGCATAACATGATATGTTTTTTGTCGACAAACATCACTTAGCGAAAATAGTCTTGATGATAGTATTTATTGAATTTGGACAAAAATTGTCCTACCAGTCTCTGTTCCGTCGGTAGATCTAAATCCGAAGAAACTAAAATCCATACATTATCAACTCTACTGTCCACTGAATTATGAATAATCTCACTACGAAAACCAACCAAATTCAATTTTAACTTTGCCACGAACTGAGGAGAAATTCTCAAATTAGTCTCTGTTCCGTCGGACTAAAAAAGTCATACTAGTAGTGCATCAGTTGGACAAAAATTGTCCTACCAGTCTTTGTTCTATCGGATTAAAAAAGTCATACTAGTTGTTCAGTTGGAAAAAAAATTGTCTTACCAGTCTCTGTTCTGCCAGACTTAAAAAAGCCATACTAGTAGTGCTTCCTTTGGGTCTGAAAACATGGGTGCTCGCTCCTGTGTATAAGATCCTCTCAATGCTCCTGTGCTAGACGTACTTTCTTTTTTTTGAGTTGTCCAACTTCTCAGAAAAGGGTGGTACCTCTAGGTAATATACTATAAGGTTTTTCAATAAAACTTGTAGTATTGTTGTTGTGTTACTGTGAGTTTAACAATCACAGTTACTGTCAGGTCTGTCATTATACCCGATGTGCATGTTGGAGCTGATGTATCCCATCCGTCATTTGGATATGAGTTTCCAAAGGACGGAGTTCCGGTTTGCCGCGTTCTCAATGCAGATGGATACAATAGGTGACTTACCATACCTTTAAACTCCAATCTTTATCGCACATAGTTAGTTCTTATATCCACTGACTCATTTGTTACGCGTTAATCTATTTTTAATAGGAGTGTTGATATAGGGGCTTCAAGAAAATTGAAGCCCCTCGGTTTTACTTCATTGAACCAGAGGGTGGTGATAAGGGGTATTTTTTTCTTGGTGAAATGTCTAAGTAACCCCTACAACATTAGAATTCAGACTAATACCCTTTCTTAATCCAATTTAACCTAATCCAAAAAAAAAAAATTAACAATAAAAAAAAAAAAAAAATCTTTCTTCTCCTTCTTTCTCTCTTCGTTTTCTCCACAAACCCCTAGAATTTTTCTGAGCTTCAATGAATTCAGCTGAGAATGGTGGCGCAATGTATATTGAAAGGTAACAATCGAAACCCACCTTCTTCTTTAGTTATTTAGTTTAGATTCAGTGAAAAACATCAAAAAAAAACTCGAACCAGGGTTACTTACGGCTACCTGAAAGTCATACTTTCCAGCCGAAACTAGGCAGTTACGACTTAGATCTGAAGAACATGTAGCCGATTTTTTTTGTTAAATCCCAAAATTGTATTAATAATCAAAGAGTATCATGAATGAATTACATAAAGTAGTATCAAGAAAAGAGACATTGTGTCCCAAAAGCTTGAAAACTAAGGAAAACGAAAATAAGGTACATTTGGGAATTCAATAGAAGTAAGGAAACTAGGTCTACCCTCAAAAGATTCGACCATTCCCTCTTGAAGTTCTCCTCCCCTCTTAGCCATCATGTCAGCTGCAAAATTTGCCTCTCTATAAGTGTGCACAAAATGATTTGTTCATAACATCTCTTAATAGCCATCCATCTGCTGATAAGAACCCATGGAAGATTGTCGTGTTGATACGCCAAAATGGCTCCCAAAGAGTCTGCACGAATTCTGATTCTCCGGTAACCGTAAAATTGCTAGAACTTCAGCCCAAAAATTTGTCTTTAAACCCAAGCCCATCATCAAAGCACCCACAACATTAGAGTCCGCATCTCTTGCTACCACGCCCAGACCCGCTGGACCCGGGTTCTCCAAAGCAGACCCATCACAACATAATTGCAGTTTAGAAACGTCAGGAGCCAAATAATAGCATGTAACAGGATCCGCCTTCTTCACTTCTATGTGTTTTACTTTAAAAAACTCCAGCACCATAACATCTTCAACTGTATTGTACATATAACCCTGCAATCTCAAAGAGAACTCATGGATAAGTTGGAAAATGCGCAACTTAAATTGGTGGACTGACATTCTTTTTTTTATCATAAACTATCATGTTTCTATGCTTCCACTGTTCCGCTCTAACCACCATAATAGTCAGCAGCCATAAGTCCTTCACCATCCTGCTACGACTCACATCTTGAGCATAGTACATAGACAGCCCATAGACTGGTTGAATTCCAACAATCTGACGTATCCAGTCCCATATTTCAGCAGCAAAATCACAGCTCCAAAGCAAGTGCTCCAGGTTCTCTTCCGCCATCTTTCAGACGCAGCATCTACTAACCATTGGAATTTGAAAACGCTTGCTGATGACGTCCACTGTTGCGCAAATACCTCGTTCTATTTTCCAGTTCTGAGCAGCCACAGTCGGGTGTATTTCCTTCCTCCATAGAAGCTTTCCACACTCCATAGGTTCATACTGTTTTCTGATGAGGTCTCTAGCTGATTTGACCGAGAAAAAACCTTTGTCATCTGGCATCCACACTAGCTTATCTTCACCACCATTTGGTGTGGGTAAATGCTCCAAGTGAATACCTGCATTGAATAAAAGGTTAACAATGTTGTTTGGGACAACCCACAGGCCATCCACGAGCAAGTCACCAGCCCGCGCCACAAAATAAGACTGTTCTGAGTCTGGGATATTGTATAATTCCGCCAGACTTGACTGAAGAACATGATCTGAAAGTAGCACCTACGTCAGTGGCTTAGCAGCCGAAAGTATTAGTTAACTTACGGCTTTTTGTCGTCAGCCGTAACTTATCAGTTTTTCTACTTATTTGGTGCCGCAAACATATGGACCGTAACTAAACTTCCTTAAGCCGTAGGTAAGAGAAAAAAACAAGTTGTAAGCCACCTACGACTTGAAGATAATACCAGTTACCAGTCCTGAAACAAGCAGTAAGTTTTAGACCAAGCTGTAACTCTAATTTAGTAGCCGTAAGTAGTGCACAACCCAAAATCCTATTTTTTTACACCAAAACTTTCGGCTGATGTATGAAGAACAACAGGCCGTAAGTTTACTTACGGCCTGCATTATCAGTCGAAAGTGTTTTTACGGCCTGAAGTTTTAGCCCAAACTCTTAGTTACGGCCTTTAATTCCAGCAGTAAGTTGTTTCTGGGGGAATTTTTTTTACTTCAAATTTTCCACTTTTTTTGTGTTTTTGTTAAGGATTAGAGGCAGAAAAAAATATTTTTTTTTTGTTTTTTTTCTTCGAAATTTAGACTGAGCATAACTATTTGAGTTAATTAAACCATTTTAACATTAATTAATCACTAATTACACATGGGTAAATTTGGTATTATGAAAGTATTTTACATAGGGGGCTTGCCAAAGGGCTTCAATTTTCTTAAAGCCCATATATCAACACTCTTTAATAGTCCAACCAAATGGGAAGATTGTATGGAGCGAAATGAATTTCAGAGTGACGACGATATTTTGGATTACGGAAACATACCTAATCCCGCCCATTCAGATTTGGTTTTGGCTCAAGGTGGTACCAGTCATGTTTTGGCAATCGCATCTTTGGATGACCAGCCATTGTTGCCATCTACACCTTCTGGTGAATTGGTGACGACAGTTTTAAGACCCCAAAAGATGTTGGGAGCCACAGTATCCAATGAAATGACGATTGGTCCCGTCATTTCTACCCCCCTAAAAACCCTATTCCCATGTTTATAGCTGAGGTTACTATTATGTTGTATGGACTATCATGATGGAAGCTCTTATTTATAGAGTTTGTTTTCCAGTGATGCAACTTCTCACCCAATGCGTCATATTGTGGAAGAACTTTCGGCAATTGTCCCGAGGATTTTGACGACGAACTGTTACATTTCGTACTAACCAACCAGGTCACAAACTTGAGGAAGTCATTTGTGAATGGCCTATGCAGATGCTTAACCTCCTTGAACCTATAGTAGAATACATAAACCATATAGTAGAATAAGCCCTTGGCAACGTTAAACTCTTCACTAACATGTGCCCCTTTAAAGACACCCAAATTTTAGATCTTGCCAATGCAATTTAGAGATCATGAATGCACCTGCTACCCTCCATTTTCAATGTCCCGACTCCTGGCTAGAAAATAACAGCACTAACAAAATTAAGGCATAGAAGAAAAATACTTCATGTTGCACCCCCATAGTGACCAACTAATGTACAATCCTTTCATGCTCTGGCATTCAACAATACCGAGGAATAATTCTAGATGAAAACAGTGACTACAATCAATTTAGTTCCTTACCTTATAAGATAATATACAATAGATTCCAAACATGGATATTATCTCATTCATTGAGACCACCTAATAAACTGAGTTGCCACATAATGTACTTGATTACGCATGTGAACAAAAAGAACTTTCAAGAAAACGAAAAACCTTTGATTGTTTTATTAGCGTTTTGCAGTGTTAGAGCATTGCTCGGTTGAACCCACTGATAATGCTATCTCAAGTCAGTTGTCAAGTTTAGATGACAAAAACACAATCCTCGATAAGTCTACTCTACAACTCGGACTTGGATAGTTTTAGGTAATCGAGACAAAGACCATTGAAGATGAAGACCTTACTACTTGATAAATCATAACGTCCTCACCAAAGGTTCGAAAGGTTTTTCCTTTCCTTGTTTCGTATTTGCCATTCTATCATAGCAATAGTCTATGATGTTGTTTATCTGATCCGAAGGTTTTTCAAATGGAATACACCCTTTCACATTAGTCACATCCGTGATCGTATGCCTAAGGAGAAGTAAGTTGAGTTGTCTCATGAAATGACCTCAATAGTCTATGCGTTCATGAACGCATACACATGTTGCATAAGGCATTCCTGAGAACGAGTGTTTGTATACAAACGCGTTCATGTTCGAGTTCATACGAGTTCTTTGTTTCCCCTGAACTCCAAAATACCTACTCTATCTACGCGTTCATGAACGCGTTCATATAAGCCATGGAAAACTTCCATTGAAGTTTTCGGTTGGGTATGTTTAGTTTTCGAACTTAGACATTACTTGGCCCATGGAATTCAACTACTTAATCCACGCAATGTTCAACTAGCTTGAACCTAAATTGCCATCCTTTTATCAAGGTGAGTCTTCCTATAACCATTGGTCTTAACCATAGGTTAGAAGAAGATTGCGACTGGGTATTCAAGCTATGGACTTTTAAGATACGGAACTTGCTTGAGCCCTACTCAAGGTTGCTTAACTTTAAAGCAGAGCATCCCTTGATGATCACTATAAATAGATGACCTTCTGCAAGATACAATTCCAATCCTCTACACATATGTGTATCCTTGCATAAAGGTTGGTCGTCATCTCGAAGTCCTTTTCTTGCACTACGACTATCACTACGCCATATGGCCCGATTTACGATGTTTTTTTCCCACATCTGCAACGTCTATTAACGTTGTGCCCTTGGCAACGTCTATTAACGTTGCGCAGCGTTAAAAAGGTTGCTCTAAATAGGAATTTTTTTGTATTAATTAAGCAACGTTGGGGCAACGTTGACTAACGTTGCATATGCAGTGGCTATTTTGTCTTTTTACTGGAAATTAGATTTTCCTCCCCTTATTATATTTCGTTTACACTTTTGTTAGTTTTCTCCGTCTCGTTTTTTCTTATCTTCTTCCTCTCTCTCTCTCTCGTTTCTTTTCTCTTTTTCCTCTGAATACACAGAGATTTTTTCCTCCCCCTTTCTATTACTACCACCACCACTACCACCATCATCATCCTTACCAAACCCGTTCAGATTGTGGAAGATATGTATCAAGAGCTGTTCTTAGGGTTTTTATCAAAATAAGATCTGATATGTTTACTGATTTGAGATCTGGGTTTCTCTTCTGTCTTACTTTCCATAGATCTGATGAATAAATAAGCTTGTATTACTTTTAAAGTTGTTACTTGTAGGGTTTCTCTGGTATGGGATTCCTCGGATTCGATTGAATCTGAGAATCTAAGAAGATTTAGATTCTAGGGTTACAATCTTTGCTAGGGTTTTAGTGAATGTATTGTTGTAATCTTCGATTTGAGAAGATTTAGAATGGGTTACAATTTTTAGGAATGAAATTTACCGATTTTTAGGGTTTCATTTTTCAGATTCTTGGCTAGTTATGGAAAGATGAAAATCAAGGCAATCCTACCATTCAGTATGTCAATTGATATCACTTTGGGGAAACTCCAAAACCTTGGGCTAATTGACTGATTTGAGTGTGTTTTCAGCTGGCTGATTGTTCTTGTGCTTGAAAGTGAGATTGTTCCAAGTGAGCCTAAAGTTCAAGAAACTGGAATTGTGTTGAAGCCAAAACAAGAAATGGTTGCTAAATCTGCAGCTCAGATTGTGCATGAACAACATCACAAGTGAGTTTTCTGCCTAACTTAATTCATTTTTTAGGCCAAGCAGTATGGTTTATAATTTTTCCTTCGATGAATAAATGCGGTTGTAGACATTTTGAGTTACCTAATGGTGTCATCTCCACCTAGAGATGCTTGCTCCTTATTAATAACCGTTGGAAGTTGTTGCCTCATGCATTTGATAAAAACATCCCTATGAAAGCTTAATCGTTCTTGCCCTTGCTCACCAGTGGCCAAATTCTGTATGTTGTAGCTTCATGAAAAACTCTTCTACTTAATGAGCTGAAAACATAATGTTGTTTTAATTCTATCATGACAGTTAATTTTATTTGCACAAGATAATGTAGTGGTGCATTGGTATTGGAATTTTGGGTCTACTGACTTTCAAGTCAAATTGGCATGTAATGATTCCTTTTTCATCCACTTGATTTGTGAATTTTTGGTTATTCACTTGAAGGTGGAAGGCTTAAAAAGAATTATTATAAGTTAGGAGTAACAAATATAATGAATAAATGAACAATCCATTTTATATACTAAACTATACTCTGTTTTCGTCTTGATCGATTGCATAAGGGTTCTCTGTGTTTTTAAATAAGCTGACCTTACCGTTGGTATTTCATTCAGATAGCCTATTCTCTGATTCAAGAGCAAGAGGGAAAGGCAAAGACGCCAGATGACTACATATCATTTGTTACCCTTCTTGCAGATCCACGGTATTGTGGTAAGATGTCAGCTATATGCTACTAGTTGTAATGTAAACATGACTTTGTTTATGGGTTTCCAGCTTCTCTCTGGGGATGATAGCTTGATTTACAAATTCTGGATGTAACTACAGGTGTGTCGTATCTTGAGAAGGAAGAAGTGCGAGTTCTGCTACGGAAGGTCAGCGTTAGTGTCTTTTAATTTTTGTGGTCTAGTTTGCCTCCCGTTCTTTCTATCAGAAGCTTAAGAAGAAAGCCTTGATTTTTCCCAGGATCCTAAATATTGGACTACAGACCATTTACCGAACAAATGCTCCGAGCTGCTGCAGATGATGTTCGTTTTCTTCTCCATATCTACCATAAGATGATGGAAAATCTGAACGATAAATCCTTGTGGCATCTGTCAGTTCGGGGAGCACTATACTGTCGATGTCTGTGTTAATGATAATGAGAATGTAGATTGGCCGCCTATCCCTCCCATTCCAAGTACTTATGCTTTTTAATGAGCCTGTTACTTAAAATTTAAATATGTAAGCTTGATAATTGTTTTCTTAAATTTTTATTAGCTAATCAGGTGATACTGATATTGACATTAATACATGAGAGTTTCATTTCCATGAAAATTTGTAATAAATTATTTGCTCTTGGCTTCTCTCTAATGATAGATGACATTGGATTCATCTGTTTTTGCTGAAAATATTTTCAATGAAGGGAATATTCCTGAGGAAGAGATTCTGTCTGTGTTGCATGTTCCTCCTGGCAAAATGGGACTTGTTATCGGAAGAAGAGGGGCAACTATCATGTCGGTAAAACAATCTTGCGAGTAAGATCTCCCTCTCACCCTCCCTTTCCCCATCTCTGCTCTCTGTTAGTGCGGGAAGTAATCGTTTTTTTTTTTTTTTTTTATGTTCTTTACTTCGAATGTGCAGTGCGGAAATTCCCATGGGAGGCTCTAAGGGGCCACCAGACAAGGTCAGTCGACTAAATTTTTATCCAACTTTGGGTTACACTGACCATGTATTTGTTAATTGGACTGAACCTCATAATATATCTTCATGAGTTGCTAGTTGAAACTATACTGGTCTTACAAATTTGGGATGGTGCAGTTGTTGGAAATAGAAGCAAGGGTCTTGCAACTGATGAAATTTTTCTTATCACCAATAGGGTCAGGTTCTTGGCAACGGTTCTCTCTATACCTTTATGAGTTCATATACTTAATTCTGGTGTGATACCTTCATCGTGGGTAGTATGCTTGGATGGGTTAGAAGGGGCAAATGGTACATCTTTAAACTATTCATATATTAATTTCACCAAGTAACAACCAAGTTATGTTCTGGTACTTGGGGGTCAGAAGTAACAACCAAGTTATGTTCTGGTACTCTTGGAGTGTATAACATTTGTCTCGGTTAATATATCCAAAATTGATAAAGATTGTGTTTTGATTTCATCATTCTTTGAACTGCAGTGTCATCACGGAGTTCGGTCTCTACAGGTTGCAAAGTGGCTCCAGGCACAGGTTAGATCCTCCTTGCTTTGACCAATTTATTTGATTGTGGAACGAGAATTGTGAATACCTTTGATGCTTGAATTTCTCTAAATTTTTGTTCACTTGAATTCAGCGATCAGCTTTTGTGGAAAAAGATGAAAATTTCTCGTCTAATCAGGTCTTTGCTAATAATTTGCCTGTCATGGCTTCTTTTCTAGTGGTCAAGAGAGTATTCAACACTGCTGGAGGAATTCATGCACAATCAGAGAAAGTTGATCCTTCCATAAAATTTATAGAATTCCAAAATACAGGCATTTTTGCAATTGAGACCTGGAATAGGCAACTAGTTTCAGGTTGAGAGGCATGAAATTTTGAGAGACCAAGGTTTAGTAGTTGAAAGAAAAAGTTTTTAGTTGTTGTACTTTGCAGGTAAATTTTGATGCACCTTGTGAAGTTCAACTAATTATGACTTTGGACAACCACATATTGGGAACTCAGTATTTGCGCATGGGCCAAATACAATACGAGTGACTCATGCATATGATATGGTGCCTCATTTGCCTCTGTACTATACTTACTTTTCCACAGAAGACTTACCACCAAGAGAGGTAATGGTGTTGCTTACCCATTTGAAACCGTTTGATCATTTTATATCTCTCTGAATCTTGTCAATTTATCTCTTTGTTAATTTTCCAATTGTATAGGTGTGGATTTACAATGTTGCTCTAGAAAGTCTCAAAGAGCTTAATACCAATGATATTTTAGGGCTCATCTATATTCATCTTTGGAAGTGCCATCAGCTATGGCGTCTACTTTTACAATGCATCAATAGGTCAATTTCTTTCTATACCTTGCCTGTATATATCCATGTACCTGCTATAAATACTTATGTTTGTTGATCTAGTTCGCTTCATGTTTCACAAATTTGCTTGTAATGGTTGCAAATATTTACTGTAATATACTAATATCTATGTATGTCTTCTGTTGTACCGATTTCATTTTATGGGTTTAGTTCTCGTATTTTTATACAATTTGTAATACTGGAATCTAAAAATACAGATACGGATTTTATAATACGTATTATTACAGAATTTTGTAAATTTTTTTAATTCTAATTATATATTCCGCAACGTTTATAAGCGTTGCTTAAATTACACCAGACGTTGCTGTAAATAAAAAGTGCAACGTTACTTACGTTGCTTTGAATAAAAAAGAGCAACGGAAGAAACAACATAACTAATGTTATTAGACGTTGCCAAAAATTTGTAACGCCGTATTCGCAACGTTTATTAGTATTGCTTTAATTCACATCAACGTCTATATCCATTGTAAACCGGTCCCTGTGGCGTAGTGTATTTAAAGACTTCAGTGAAACACAAGTCGGAAGTAAAATTCCCGATCTTGTATCTTGGGTCGATTGAATTATTTCAATCTTATTACGACCAAGATTTGATAGAAACTTCGTAAGCTAGATCTCGTATCGTAAACCCTAGAAATTCCGTAACGCATATTCACGAACTAGGTTTAATACTAAGTTCGTCAAGCGTTAGGATGTAAAACTGTTTAGGCTAGATCAATAAGCCCTATTCAGTAAAAGCCGATTTCCATTAACCTTGACTCTAAGTCTAAAGGAAATCACAATCGTATTCTGGTTTAATTACTTGGATACTATTAGGTGTCCTGTTAGAGACATGGTAGTGCTAGTCTTCACGAAGGGAAGTGGAGCAACTCCTAGGCCTGTAAAGGACGTCAGCTAGGGGAATCAAGTACGTAGGTTTCTGCGGGAGCCAAGAGACGTAGGAGCACATTGGTAGATGGATTGCTTGTAGGGTTAATTCAGTCTCGATACATTCCAGTCCGAAGTCTGAGAGTAGTCTAGCGTCTGTATTCGGTTAATACTGAGGGTGTTCAAACTAGACGATATCGCGGGGTTTTTCTACTAGGTTTGCATATTCCTGGTTAGCAAAATTCCGGTGTCTTGCATTACTTTTCTCTTCCGCATTATATTGTCTCTGATCTGTATAATTGAAGTAATTGCAAGTTTGTTGATTAATAACCTTTGAGTGAATCCATCTTTCTTGAGATCTACAAAAACACGTTCTTGTTAGGGTTCGGTTCTCTGAACCATACTCAGGTTGTTGTTTGAATATTGATTTGTGAGATCGTTCAACCAACTATAATCAACTAGGTTCACGAATTCAAAAGTTGGTGGTGTATCTCGGTATCCCCAACTTTCATGCAAGTGTTGAGAGGTATGTTTTTCCTTGTTGTATGGAGCTCCTCTTATAATTCCATCCCTGCAAACTCGAGTCTAACAAGATACCCAGCAATCCTAATCCCATTGTAACTCAAAACATTAAAGAATCTCATCCATTCATTCCATCAACATCAAAGGCAAAGGGCACCAACACTTCAGTGTTTTCACTGTGAAACATTAGCCTAAACTCCCAAACACTTATACTTCATCAAACCAATCCCCAATCAATACAGACCAAGGTCCAACATATTCAATACAAAATCAGTCAAATAAAAAGAATAGAAATACTTAATAATTTCAAGATTGCAATTACATAACTCATTTTTTCTCCCAATACAAGCAAATAAACTTGAATCACACTGATTACACGTCAAATTGGTTCACCAATAACACTTCTACCATGATTTAATGGGACTCCACCCACTATTCATTCACCCCTACCATATCCTTTCAGTTTTTGTTAGTGATTGATTTTACGGGTTAAACAAAATTGGTTTTGGGGTTTGACCGATCCTGTACTTACTAGAATTTAGATAAGAAGAACAAAGATCAGAACATGTGTTAGTATTTAGTTACAGGAACAGACGAGCTTAAGATTAGAAATTTAGAACTACTGCAAAATCCGGTGTCGGGTGGGTAGCTCATGAACGGGTATGTTAACTTACCCATATCACTTAGGGTTGGATTTTAATTATGATTAAGGGGTAAATACGGAAATGTAACTCAAAACTTAAGATTCATAGACGGACAACTCAGTCTTTCCGTCTGTGAAGCCCTTGGCTGACTAGGGAGGAAAATGGAAACGTTTGAATTTCTTCGAAAATTTCACTCTTATTTAGGATTCAAGGTTATTTTGTGGTGTTACATCTTACACCCAGAAACTATAAAGAATTACAGTATTACCGCAATGTATAGTTGATTAGTTGTCAAGCGACTGAAAAAAGATTTTTAACTCTAAATTATGCGTAATTACTAACGGACCGAAAATAAAATAAAACAGAGCCAAAACAAACAACACACATACATTGTGGGCCACCCTGTCAAAATTCTGGTGTTGGTGGGGCCCACACACCCAACTAATGTGTGTATGTTTGTTTTTGTGATGTTTTTTTTGGTTGCCTCTATTTACCACCTACACTCTCACTATTTCCCACCCCTTTTCACAATTCATAAAACTAATAACTTTTCCATTCTAATTTTTTCTATTTACCACCTACCACAGTTAAATAGGGTTTGACTTGACTACCATTCCTATTATTTATCTTCTTCCCTGATTAATCTTCACTTTCCCTGATTATTCCTATTCTGCCATTCCTATTGTAAGCTTCTTTCAGTTGATGATGATTAATAAAAGATGAACTCCTTTCTCTTAAAAAAAATTAAAAAAAAAAAAAATCCAATTCACGCGAACGACTCCAATAATAGGAAGACTGATACGTTGCTTGAGTGCACAACACATGTTTCTTTGGTTCCTCGTCCATTTGAATATGTTTATCGGCCACTGATAACAAATTCGATCGCCCAAACAGAATTTTTTTTCATCAAAACCTTGTAAGAAAAGCTCTGCAAAGTTTAATGTGCTTAATCTTATATATCGTGAGTCAAAATGCAAAACCATTAGTACAATGGACACACGCACGTAAATCAATTAGGGAGTTGTCGCATCTTGAATAGCCAACTAGTACCCCGAAAGATCTTTAAAAGGCTCAAATTAAAGTTACTAAACTAGTGATGATCACTCTCCATTAGAATAATTGTGGATACAAAATTTTGAACACAATATTATGTTAACATGATATAAGGATAGTAAACGAATCAATCTTTGTTTTTTACAACTTTTAATGGTGATGACTGATGAACACTATTCGGATGTCCATGGCAGATCAGGAAAAAAAGAGGAGACTGTGGAGCAAAAGCAATTTAGGTTTAAGTTGTTTTACAGTGGGGTGAAATTATTACTGGGTGTAGATCGTAAAGTCAATGGGGGTGGAAATAGAAGTTTTACAATTTTTTGTAGGTGGTAATTAGGAAAACATAGGTGGGATTTTAGGTGGGTGGGAAAAAGTGAAAGTGCGGGTGGTAAACAGGGACAACCTTTTTTTTCGGTCCGAGTTTGGATTTTCCACTGCATTTGATTCTGCAAAGTTGGCGGTTAATAGTAAGATGAAGGTTGTTGGATTAGTTAGTGGCGGGAAGGATAGCTGTTATGCTATGATGAAGTGCATCGAATATGGGCATGAGGTTTCCTACTTTAAACCCTATTTTTGTACTCCCCTTTTATTTTTGTAACTTGGGTTTCGGTTAGATTTTAGGGTTTTTCTTTCTATTTGGTTGTTTTTGTAAATAAT
>JAJJMA010131121.1:0-13699 GCA_023529015.1 Papaver nudicaule | reverse complement strand
GGTCATATTTTATAGTAGGTTTTTCCGATCCTACCACATGTTGAATGATAAGAAGGTGCACATCGTCTTAGAGGAGGTTGGAATCGTGCACGCAGTGAGAGCGTCGGGCAAATTGAAGGTGCATGTGGATGTTGACGGTATTGTCGCCTTTGCTTCTCGTTGGTGTGAGTCCACAAATACCGCTACCATTGTCTTTGGGGAGCTTACCATTTCTTTGGAGGCGGTATCAGCTCTGTATCAACTTCCAATACTCGGGAAGCTTCCAAGGAACCATCCAGGACTTTGCTGCATAATCGTTAAAGTAGCTTTGTTTTTGTAAGATTCCTTGACAAAATGGCCTGAATCTCGAGGAAGGTACCATTGTGTTCTCGAAATAAGAAAACCCCACCATCCTGTTACTGTCACTGCACAAAATCTAATGGTAAGACAATTATAGTACGACAATGACTATATTGGCAAGACAATTTTAGTCCAACTGAGATGCACCAGTATGACTTTTTTAGTCCGCAACACAGAGATTGGTAACACAAAGTTTGTCTAACCAAAATAAAATA
Organism: Papaver nudicaule; assembly: GCA_023529015.1. Taxonomy (NCBI): domain Eukaryota; kingdom Viridiplantae; phylum Streptophyta; class Magnoliopsida; order Ranunculales; family Papaveraceae; genus Papaver; species Papaver nudicaule. The sequence continues at coordinate 13,145 of JAJJMA010131121.1, read as the reverse complement.
CTATCATCTATACTAGGTATGCCAGGTGATGCATTGTCGACAAAGAAAATATAATGCTCCGCAATACTTACTTATCCAACTATAGTAAACAAACATGTAATAACAGATTGAGTGATCTACTTTATATACAAAATCTAGATGAACAAATTATTTATAACAGATTGAGTCTACTTTATATACGCTACCATTGCACCATACAACCGAGATTTAGAAAATATAATAACAGATTGAATAATAACACCAACACTTGCAGTTCCCATAGACAAATAAATGAAACAAATGCAACAATCTACGCCAAGCCTTGTATCCAGGGATTTAGAACTACAAAATAAGTTAATAAGTTTAACACAACACAATAACATGAACACCAGCATAATATCATGAGCCCAGTCCTATCAGTCGAGTATAGGCTAAAGATAGAAATCGATCACAAAATTTAGCTGCCAGAAATGTCTTTACAAAAATTAATCAGGCAGCTCTGTTGTTTTGCAACTTCAATTCTTTGTAACACATACACACTGTAGTCGCAGTTTCACTAACCGGTTCACTATGCCATATACAACATCACCAATTCATATTTACTGTCTAATTATTTATGTATGAAATTAAGAAAACTATAATCTATCTGTGTTTAAGGTGTTGCTAATTAAGTATTTTGGGTATCTGACAACATAATCAAATTACATGAACAAAAGTAAATTACCTGTATGATTAGGGTTCGCAATAAAGTAAGATGAGAACTCAATTCCAGTCTTCGTATGTACAAGAACTCAATAAAGCTTCGCGATTCATTAGAAGCAAAACAAACTTTGAATTTCTGATAAAATTAACTGGGATGGGGAAACTTGTCTGGCTATTCCTAGGATTGAGAGGCTAAGAGACGAGATAACAATTACTCAGATTCACAACCGGATCCTCATACAACTGAATTTAAAACCCGTTTGTATTCTAACTATGGTTGCATTGTTAACTATGATCATTAGGGGGTATTATCGGAAGAAAAAAACAAACCTTAACTTTCATACTCGGAGAACTCACTTTTTCCAAGTTTGGATGAAAAACCAAGAGTTGGCCGAATCCAAGGAAAAGACCAAACCTTTGGATTTCCACGAAAATTTCTCAATATTAAATAGGTTAAAATGAAAATGGAAATAACTCAATTAATATAAGAGGTAAGGAGTATATCAAATGGTTATGACTTACATTATGTGGAGTAATATTTAGATTCCAGCAGATAAACTTCCAGTTGTTTTTTTCTTATTCATCCTAATACAGTTATAACCGGTTCCCATTCAAGAAAAATACACAAGTACTTGGTATACTCCAAATTTGTACCCCTAGATGACATGATCGTTCACCATAGATTTGTTTGGCGCCCACACCACACAGGGCGAGCATTGAGATTTGCAGTCAAGAAATTGAGAATAGCTGTGAAAATGAAAAGTCAGAAACACGCCTCGTGATAAAAGAACTAAAAAGACACGACCACACTGCCACACTCTCTTTTCTTTACTAGTGTAACTGTGTAAGTGGGTTCCACTAGACACTGATATCCCAACTTCAATTCAACCAGCTGATCCTCTTCTTTGGGAAAACCTCCAACACTGTAGTAAGTTCTCTTTTCTCTAATAAAAATCCAATCCAATCCAATCCAATCCAATCATCAAAACAAAAAGAAAAAAATGATGAGTAAAACAAGAGTTTTTCCTTCAACTCAGTTCCTTGTTCTAATAATTCATCTATTTGTTTGTAGTTGTTTCACAAAAGAGAACAATGGGTTTGAACCCTTGATTCAACTTCCAAGTAGATTCAAAAGAATTAGCTCAGGAAATGTTTATAATGTCATCGATTATGGAGCTAAAGGAGATGGTTACAACAATGATACCCAGGTATACATCTTCAAGCTCTGTTGTTCAACTCATCTTTTCCATTCTGAATTTGCCTTCCATGTATTACTGTGTCTGTGTTAGCATCATATGACAAAACCCATTTGATGATATTCAAGATTATGAAGTTAAACCCACTTAGTGACTTACATTTGTGGGTGGGTTCAATTCTCATTTGTTTGAAATTTAGAATACAGTGGAAAAAACCCACCTTTTAAGATGAGCCAATGACAAAATGTTTTTCGAATCACTCCGAATGAGTTACTGATTTATGTTAGACCTTGTTTCTCTTGTTTATAATTCAGATTATTGTATCAAAGGGAGTCACAACTAATAGGTGTAGCGTCTGAAGGCATTGTATTTTCATTTTTGGCAAACTTCTATTATTGATATTTGAGTTACTAAAAGTTCAGGCCTTTAAAGATGCCTGGGATGTTGTTTGTTCTCTTCGATCACGATCAATACTTGAGATCCCGGTAGGATGTTATCTAGTATCGCCAGTTGATTTTGCTGGTCCTTGTCGATCCAAGGTGACCTTGAAGGTATGTTCCTAGTCCTGTTGTCTTGATGTTTTTTTTTTTAGTTTATTTCTACTATGCCGTTTTTAGCTCCTTGTTATATTGTACTTACTGATTGTCACAGCTTATGTCTCAGTACGTAAGTAAAATTCTAATTTCTGCCTGGTTCTGCTGCCATGGTAACAGATATCTGGTACTATTGTTGCTCCTAATGATCCTGAAGTTTGGCATGATTTGAACCCAAGGAAATGGTTATATTTTCATGGAGTAAAGCACCTTGCTATTGAAGGAGGAGTCATTGATGGAATGGGAGAGGAGTGGTGGCAGCGTTCTTGCAAAGTTAACAACACAAATGTAAAGCCGTAATACATGTTTTCTGTTTACCGATTTTGTAAGTTTTTACTGGTCTTGCATTAGTTTTGCTGACATTGGTGTAAATTTTTAATTGCAGCCATGCACACATGCTCCGACGGTTCGTGCCAAATTTTAGGAGAAGGCTTTCTTTGTGATTTTGTAGGTCATAATATGACATGATATTACTGAAACAAATATTTTCTCTTCCATAATGTTCTTTGTTTCCTTCTGGTGCAGGCTGTTACGTTCCATAAATGCAAGAATTTGATGGTGACCAACCTGATAATACTTAATAGTCAACAAATGCATATTGCTTTCACAAACTGTATCAGGGTCAAGGTATCTCATCTTAAAGTGATTGCCCCCATTTGGAGTCCTAACACGGATGCAATCCACATTAGCCAGTCTACAAATGTGGAGGTGAAGAGTGTTATTATCGAAACAGGTACTTAGTTCCATTCTTGAAAATAGTTTACACTTCCACTTAAGCATAAAATTAGAACTTACAGAACGTGAGAATTCACAGTAGCTGTGTAATGTGTATCCAGGTACTGGATATGTCTGGATGTTACAAATAGTATCCTTTTAACCCATACCTGGCATCATCCTGATTTCTCGTCTTCGTGTCCAACCAAAAAATATTTTGCAGCCAAAGCAGCGTTTGTGTAAACATTTAGATACTTGACCATTATGAGTAACGTACTTCACTCTGAGCGATGTAACTTCCAATTTTGCAACGCCAAACTAGACTGAAAATACTGCTAAATGATACTCCCTTCGTCACAAAAAAAGTGGCCCTTTTGATTTTTCATTTTTGCCTAGTTTTAGGAAAAAATGAAAAACTAAAAGGGTCATTTTTTCTGGGACGGAGGTAGTATTAGTTGTGCAAGAACTATATTAACGCGAACTTGTAACAATTTTCTTTGATTTTAGTAAGAGAGGTATGACTTGTGAGGTCGTAAAGCTAAACTTCCTTATCTTAATTGGACGACGGTTGAATCACATTTTCTTCCCATCTCGTGAACTCTTTTTAAGTTTCATCTATGTATGTATACTGACATCCGAATGTACCTTCAGAAAAGAAGCAAGTTTCAGGTAGTTCGAAATTTGTGTGCACCTTATTCCTTTTTTGGATTCATCTAACTTTTGAGGTTTAACCAACTGGCAACTGTTTACCCCATTTCCGATTTTAATAAAATGCTCTGTGGTAGGTTTGATTCGAAAGTTACTAAGTTACTATGTCAGGTTTGATTTACGGATGCTGGTGCCTGATATTTAGCTACCAAATATGAGTCTTTCTCGTATAGAATCTGTATCTTTCTTTTCTCGCATACCTTGCCTTCCTTGAATCAATTGATAGATAAGAAAAACATGCAGTTTCTAAGAGATGAGTTCTTGATCCTGCTCTAAATTTCTATTAGCATGTCTGCTTTGATATTGGTAGATGTGATCATAGTTGCCTATCACATTTATTCATCTTTGTTTTTGCACAACTTACTTTTAGGTGATGACTGCGTATCTATAGTAGGCAATTCTTCTAGGGTGCGAATCATGGACATTTCTTGCAAGGCTGGTCATGGAATAAGGTAATGTGGCCTTTAACTTTAATCGTCTAGAATCTGATGTATTGTAAATTAAGACTAATTCTACTCTCTGTCAAATAGTATTGGAAGTTTAGGGAAATACAATTCATGTTCTCAAGTGCATGATGTTGTGGTCGATGGTGCCTTTCTGTCTAACACTCAGAATGGCTTGAGGATCAAAACATGGCAGGTAACTTCTGTTTTAATAATTTTTTCTGTCGGGGTAACAGGACATTTCTTTCATTTATTAAACTCCGTTATCATATGTGTTTAGGGAGGTTCAGGTTTTGCTGAGAAAATCACTTTTAAGAATGTACTAATGGAGAATGTCTCCAACCCAATAATCATCGACCAATACTATTGCGACTCTAGGACACCGTGTAAAAACCAGGTATATATATGAAACCATGTTTTCTTCTTCTGTCCTATTTTCGCATCATACATCATCCTCCTGCGCAAGAAAATTTAAATTTCCATTCGTTGCTCCAACAAACATCGATGTTTTTGAATATTTTATATGCAAAATATCAAATTCAGACAGTCGGTAAAACCAGACTTCTAAATGAAACATGTGGAGCTGAGAAATAAATTTGTATAAAAATAAACATGTATCAAATTCCTTTATCACTAGGCATTTGACGGCTAATAATTACCACTTAATTTGATGCAGACGACATCAGTTGAGGTGGGCGATATTTCTTTCATGAGAATCAAAGGAACTTCAGCAACTGAAGAAGCAATAAGATTTGCTTGTAGTGACAGTTCTCCATGTGAAAGGATATACTTAGAAGATATTGAATTATTATCGATCTCAGGTGGAACCACAAGTTCTTTTTGCTGGCAAGTTGAAGGTTCAAGTTTTGAGCAAGTATATCCTCCTCCTTGTTTTTCATGCAATCAAAGCTTCACCGAGCCAAAATTTCTTATAATGGATAACAACTTGGAGGCTTCACAGTAAACATACTTCTTTCCAGTATATATCATACAGGGCTATTATCAGTGAAATACTAGCAGTTTCCCTGTGTGGGCAAATTGATTATTTCCACCTTTACTTTCAGAACTTACAAGTATGTCAATCAGCAACACGAGGGTGATTAAAAAAGTTTCTTATGAATAAATACAAGAAATTGTGCCTGCAAGTCATTCTCGAGAGGGTGTCGAACACCTTAGTCGGTACTGGTAAAAGTTCCATCGTCTCAAGGGTGTTGAAGGTGGAGTCAATTTATGGTGTTGTGACAGCTGAAAAGGTGGGCTTTCACTGACCAGGTTAGGTTTCTCTCCTTTTTCGCAACTGTCTCTCTTGCGTCTTGTTTCTCTGGTGCATTGTCAGCAAACTGTAGGAAGAACAGAGGAAGTATAAAGAAAGAAAATCAGGGCATCAAGTTTCTTGCAATTCGATAGGTAGACATGTAATTATTTTACTTTGCCCAAGTTTGGTTCCCGATATCTGATGACAACAAAATATTTGGTATTGCTGATGAATTGTAGTCCTCTATTGTCACTTTGACACTATATTTTGATCTATTTAAAACAAGGTATAACAATTGGGGATTTTCTATGACGCCTGTAGCTTTCTATTTCTGCACCAACCCCTGCAGTGATAATGTGATATGACAGATTTGGTAATAAAAAAGAGCTTTGCTTTGGCCTTGTGGCATAGACTGTCTTCCATGATATGGTAGCTTTTGTTTTTACGTTTTGTGGATACAGGGGATCATATACTTGTGGGTGTGAATTGCTTGTTAGTTGAGTGGTGATCTAGATTAGTAGATAGCAAAGACTTACTTACATTAATTCGCATCTTTCAGATTGCAGGAATGCATTTTTTTTGGCAGTGCCACTGTTTCTGGCAACTGCTTGATATTTTACTAACTGGATTAGGTGGATTAGATGACAATGTGGCGCCACTCTTTTATTTTAATTTTCTGTCCCAAAACGAACACTTTAATGTGGCGGAAATTGGGTTTGGGACTACAGATCTGTAATTTAGGTCGGCCATGGCTTGGCTAACTACTAGAAATTGGCAAATTCTGCTGCTTTCATGGTAGTTACCTATTTCTAAACTGGCTGTTTTAGGGCCGAAGGAATTGTTAGAGAAATGTGAAAAATGCAGACGAAAACTAAGATTAATCCAACCGAAATTTTTAATCCAACCGAAAATTTTCAAATCTGGGGAAATCTTGGCCGTACAGTAATTTTCGTCTAGATCTAAGTACAAAATTCAGCCGAATTTTTTTAAAATCCAGACGAAAAGTTTGTTAAATTATGAGATTCCTGCCGAAAATTCTCTATAGCAAAAGTTTTTGTAAAGGCAAATTTCGTCTGGATTTTGGACTATAACCTAGCCGAAAGTGCTGCCATTAACAAAATCGTACTCAATTTTCGTATGCATTTTTCACATTTAGCATTAATTTCGGCTACAATCATTGTGACACAATCTAAGAAACTAGTTTTCGTCTGCAAATTACGCATACAAACTGTAAACATCCAAACGAAAATCTGGAAAGCAAGCTAATTTCGGTTGGATTTTAGGGTTTAATCCAACCGAAAATCAATAGGGTAATTTAGACTTTTCAATGTTTTTAGACACCCCTTATAACACCCCCTAGGATATCAATATTGTTTTCCGGCTTCTCTAACAATTCCTTCGACCCCTAAAACAGCCAGTATTTCTAAATTGTAGCTCAAAATGAGGATTGAGTGCACTTTAATGCTTGCTTCAAGAGGTTTGACAACTTCGTTTTACTGGTACTAGTACTTTCAAGTTGTTGGAGAAATTATGCTTGGCATTTTCAGATGTAATGTGCCTGATTTGACAGTCTTGCTGGTACTTCCCGATTTTTTTCTTCTTCTTTTTTCTTTATAATTATCACTTGGCATTTTAGTTATGTGCTGATGTGAAAGACGGCATTGAAAATTCAAAAGAAGGCAAACGCAATTAACATACTGATTCCAGTTATTTGTATACCGAGTGTCTCTCTTGAAAGGAGGACTATGGCAAAGAAGTTAAAGTTACTGGCATTTTAGTAGTATAATTTTGGTAATTTTCTGTAAAAAAACATTTACAGCGTTATCCGTGACAAATTTAGCAGCCACACAGTTCCACACTTTCTCAAAAGTCGCATATAGGCATATACCTCATTGTATTCCTTCAAACCGTAATAGATCAAGGTTTGCCTTCTAATGGAAGAACAAAACCCACTCTTTTATTTTATTTTTCCACAGTGGAATGAAGCTTCGTGACCCCTGTTGCTTATTACTTAAGACATACAATGACATGCATGCATCAAAACTACTTTATCTAAGCAAATGATATGTTGCCATCCAAACAATCAAAACTCTATTTGTGCCGGAAATGAAGATCATTTGCCAACCATTAACGAGCTGTCCCAAAATATAGTCACATGTACACGTCGTGTCTAGTGGAATATGCCCTCTCCGTGTAGCTTTATAGCCCTGCCCAACTCTTTAGCCGCACGTTATCCTTTGGCTTGCTGGCTGACTCTCTCTGGTCATCATTTCTCGTTCCTAATACTGTCTTCAAAGTAGTCTGCGTTAATAAGCAAGAAGAATACTTGCCTAACATATCAGCTGCCATTAAGTAATAGATAGATGCCTGCTACTGTTGGCAGTATAAATACATCAACTTTGATACATATCATCAGTATCAACTTCAAAGATCATCCAAATCCTTTTTGTGAAAAATCTAACAACTTCATTTAGGTCATTACATTTATACATATCAACATTATTTTTCGTTGAGAAACAAAAAAGTTTAGTCTATTTCTACATAGAGAAGAATCACGCGTAAATATATATCTTAGCCATGAACATGGATGGTCCAGTCAAGTCTACTTTGTACAAGTCAATATCAATTGATGATCAAGAACTTCTGGGGTGTCGAAGAAAAAACTACATTGATATTGAATCTACTGACAGATCAACTAAGGCAGGTGGAGAAAGAATGTTTGGGATCGATGGTGTCGTGGATATAAACGAATCTGCGGAAGCCTTCATTCAAAATTTCAGGCACAATAGAGAACCTCCAAGGGTGTATCCAAAGATTAACAATGTTCAACGTAAGCCAAGTACTGCCGTGGGAAACAAACCTATCGAGCATAAAGACAGTGTGGAAGACATAAATGAATCGGCTGATGCGTTCATCAAGAGGTTTAAGAAGCAACTTCTTATACAACGGCTGGAATCGATTGAGAATTACCAAAATTTGTTGGCTAGAGGACTCTAAAGATCTAGCATACGCGGAATAAGTCAGATGAACAAATAATAATGGATTTGTATTGTTTTATAATATATTATATATCAGATTTTTCATTGGTTTACGTTTATAATATATCCATTGGTTTTCTTTTTTTCACAAATGATGATTAATTGGAAGGATTTTTACTTCCATAAAAACAAATTAATTCATTCTGTGGAGTAATTTCTAGCTCATTTTTTTTTTTTTTTTAGTTTGTACGTTCCATCTTTGGATGGTTGATATCTTTGCATCCTTCTGCTGCATCAATTAACAACTATATTTACGTTTGTGCCACCGAACAAAGTCAGCTTAACGTGCAAGGAAACGGGTACCTGGGGAAGCACACATTTGACACAAATTACAGTAGGTGTTATAGCTTCGTCAAATCATATTGACTTTGACATTCGATGAAGTAGTATGAATAACATTGCATATGTATTCTACAATGAAATGTTGTTATCATTATTGGTACGCACGTTGGTCAAAGGTAACATATGTTGTTTTCTATATTCATTAGTCAAAGGCTGATACAAGGTTGTTTATAATCTGCCTAGGACTAGAGAATGGAGAATCAAAGGCCCATCATCATTCCTTAATCAATGATGGTTGTTTATGTTACAAATCAAGCATACAAAACACGGATTCGGATTAGGTCACTTACCTTCGGAATAACCCGAATCGCCCAGGATCGATTGATTGCTGTTACGAGCCTTGCGAGAGAATCCTTCTTCGTTCTTCAATCACCGTGAAGCCTTGAATATAGCTACAAGAGACTATATTTCTAGTTCACACCCTAGTCTCCTAGAGAAAGTAATGGCAGAGAAAGTTTTCTATAAAACCCTAACCTTTGCGGCAAGTTTTCAGTAACCTAATAAGAAGAACAAATATTCTTATATATGGTTTAGGATAGGAAGTAGTCATCCGTACTTCTCTGAGTCAAAACTGATTAGAAACTTATCTAATCAAGTTTAACTAACCTATCACTATTTATGCGGGCATATAGTAGATTTGGTCTCGGGTCCATATACTTAACACGGACCGAACCATACCAAATACTAACATCTCCCACTTGAACGCATATAGCACTCTCCACGTCACATTACAAAATCTCTTCATACTGGATATAGGGTGTGCGACCTCACGAGCATTACACAAATGGAAACAGGAGCACAATGATTAAGTTTTCACCAAACAAACCAAAGTACATCACTTACAAACTTCTCGTCTTTACCTCAGACAGCTTGACTACACCTGATGCAATACTCTTAATCCCTCAAGAAAGCAGTATTGTATCCACACATATAAATTATACTCATGATTTTCGACAGACGAAAAACGCTGGTCAGCTATGAGTCACAATTCATGGTGTATCCTCAAATTATCTTCCAAGAAATTTATATCAATCCAATTCAACTTAATAGCTTTCCTAGAGACGTACCTAAATACGGAACTTTGCATCGCATTTAGAAAACATGCTAAAGTAGCATCATTAAGTATCCATTCATGACATAAACCCAAGTCAAAGGGGTAAAAGAATTGGATATTAATCCAGTGGCTCAGACAACAATGAAGCAGGGAATCATTCATTGTTCTCACATTCGGTCGACTTAGCGCATACAATATGTGTACGTTATGGCATAACTCCCACTCAAATGGGCATGTCTTGCATCAAATGCATATGCCATACAGATCTTAGTCTAGTCGCTACGAAGCGCCTAACCTGAATTTCTAACCCAATCACTGTCATAGGGACTGTCTAGAAGTTCACATCTTGCTCTTTGACATGCATCATAAAGTGGTGGTGACACTTAATGATCAATCTCGGTGAGATCTCATCTTAGACATACTAAGGCGACAAACAAAAGTTTAAAAGACAAAACTGTTACATAAACAAATAATTTCCGAAATACAAATTCCGAAAGTTGTCATTTCTTTTGTCCCATCTTGCTCGCTATACTAAGCGCCAAGGCGAATCACTTGTGTGAGTAGGTCGATTCTTGCCTGCAGACAACTTCAATATATATGTACACACGAATATCATAATTGAATTCCATAAAACACATTTAATGAAGAAAACGTTCAATACTCATTCATCAAATAATAATAATAATGTCATCAAAACAACTCATGTCATCAAAACAAATCAACAATTGTTCTACATATCAAATCCTACGTAATCCCATATTCTCCACATGAGATTGGAAAACAGCTCTTGGCATTGGCTTAGTCAGAGGGTCAGCCAATATCCTATTCGTGGATAAATGTCTAAGAACAACCTTTCCTCGTGCAACGTATGAAATGGAACCGCCTAGCAATATGTTTGGCTTTTCCATGGTATTTGGGATCCTTCACATATGCAAGAGCTGATATGCTATCACTCTGAAGCAACACCGCCTCCTTTAGATGTTCTGAGACACCAAGCCTCTTAAGAAATCTCCTTAACCAAACAGCTTCTTGAGCAGCTGCTACAAGTGCAATATACTCTGCTTCCATTGTAGACAGAGCAACACAAGTCTGCTTCATACTACACCAAGTAATTACACCTCCTCCAAGTTTAAATACATATCCTGAAGTAGACTTAGACTGATCTTTGTCGTTGCCCAAATCGGCATCACAAAATCCTCCGAGTTTAATATCTTCACCATGGTAACAAAGGGAAAAGTCAGAAGTCCCTTTAAGATAATGCAATATCCTTTTGACTGCTTTCCAGTGAGTTGGTCCTGGGTTACTCTGGTAACGACTCACCATACCCACTGCATGACTTATGTTAGGTCTAGTACACAACATAGCATACATTAGACTTCCAATTGCAGAGGCATAAGGAACTCTGGACATTTGATTCTTTTCTTCTTCATTCTTAGGACATTGATCATTACTTAGGATACTGCCTTTATCCAAAGGTGTGTCAATGGGTTTGCAATCATGCATTCGAAAACGTTCAAGAATCTTATTGATGTAAGTTTCTTGAGACAAACTAAGAAACTTCCTTGAACGATCTCGTGTGATCTTAACACCTAATACATAAATTAGCTTCACCCATGTCCGTCATTTCAAAATTAGAGGACAACCACTTCTTAGTGGCGACAATACCTTCAAGATCATTACCTGCTAGTAGAATGTCATCGACATACAATTCTAGGATTAGAATACTTTCCTTGGATCGTTTGATTTACACACAATGGTCTTCTTCAACTTCAATCATTTCATAACCAACAGAGGTGATAGATTGATGGAAGCGCATATACCATTGTCTAGACGATTGCTTAAGGCCATAAAGTGAACATTTGAGACGGCAAACTTTGCGCCCTTGTCCCTTGACCTCAAAACCCTTTGGTTGAGACATGTAAATCTCTTCGTCTAATCCTCCATTGAGGAATGCAGTTTTAACATCCATCTGGAATAATTCTAAATCCAAATGTGCAACTATAGCAAGCAAGAGGCGAATTGAGGCAAACTTTACCACAGGAGAAAAGGTTTCCTCATAGTCTTCACCCTCTATTTGGGTGTATCCTTTCGCCACTAGGCCTGCCTTATGCCTGTCGGGTGACCCATCTGCCTTGCGCACGTTTAATTTTAAAGATCCATTTGTTTCCAATGGCCTTTCGCCCAGGCGGAAGATTAACGTACTCTAAAACCTCATTCTTTTCCAAAGAAGTGATTTCATTCTGCATAGCAACAATCCATTTAGCGCTATCAACTGAGGAGATGGCTTCTTCATAAGAAGTAGGTTCATCCTCAGTACTTGCATCGCACATTAAGGCATTTAAATTTCCCCCTTCAATCTCAAAATGACGACGAGGTACTTTTCCACGCTTACTTCTCCGTGGTTCAAGAACTTGGACTTCTAGTGGTACACTCCCACTAGCATGAAGATCACTCCCACTATCTTCAGCGACTATAGGTTGAGAAACTAATTCCCTACCCTCGCTAGAAGATGGCAAGATGTCATCATTATCTTCTATTTCAAAGAGTTCCAAGTCCTTGTTAATGTCGTCGATGCAAGAAAAATCATTTTCAATGAAATTAATAGCTCTGGACTCTACCTCAGTCATTCCTCCATTTGGATGTTCACCATACATCACATAGCCCTTCGAACAATCGGAATACCTTATAAAGATAAGCTTTCTTGCTCTAGGCCCCAACTTCCCATAAACATGAGAAGTGTTGTGAACAAAACCAGCTGAACCCCATGGTCGCAAATTTCCCAAATTGGGTTTTTCGCCTTTCCAAAGTTCATACGGTGTAGTAGGAACTGACTGTGAAGGGACACAGTTCAAAATGTAAGCAGCAGTCATTATAGCATCCCCCCAAAAAGATATTGGGAGGTTGGCCTGCGCCATCATTGATCTAACCATATCCAGTAATGTTCTATTCCTTCTCTCTGCAACACCGTTTTGCTGCGGAGTGTAAGGAATAGTAAGCTGTCTCGTTATTCCCTTGTTCTCACAAAATTCTTTGAACATATCAGATAAATATTCGCGTCCATGGTCAGTACGAAGAGTCTTTAAACTCTTCTCAGTTTGATTCTCAACCTCTGCTACAAAGC
>JAJJMA010131114.1:0-10235 GCA_023529015.1 Papaver nudicaule | reverse complement strand
TAACCTTTTGTCGATGAAGAATAATTGATGTCTTCTTTGTCTTCACAGTCTTCGTCTTCAAGGTCTCTACTACTCTGTCTATATCCCATTTCCGAAATCTAAACTCTAGTAGGCTAAATCAAGAATTGAATTTTGACACCTAAAACTGACAACTAGCTTGACATACCAACGCTAGTGGGTTTGACCGGACAATGCCCTAACAATTGCTATTTAGAGTCGCGCGTTCAGACGAGATCTCAGCAGGAGAACATTTTGAGGCATTCTGGAGTAGCGGGTTTGAGTTCCAGTTTTGAGCGTGCTCTTGTCTCTTACAAGAAGGTATGTGGTATCGAGAATTCTTCATTGTGCATTGATGATATTGCCTACCATTCTATGAGCTCTTTGGCAATCAAATACTTCAATGTTGTGAAGAATGATTTACCTAATCGGTTTGTTATGACTGGGCGTAATTCGGCCCTGTGGCAGAGTAATAGAATCAAGCACGCACAAGACTATTTGCTGGCTATTACGATTGATGGGCCTAATCAAAAACTTGGGCTTCGACAATTTAGAGCTATTTTGTGTTACAGGCTTGCGATCCCTCTTTTCGAAGAAGGGGATACGTGCTTTAGTTGTAGCAGAGAGATGGATATTTTTGGGGTTCATGCCTTGCATTGTTCGCATGAGGTGGGTCTCAATTATAAACATGACCTGGTTCACGATACTTTTGTTTATATTTGTTATCGGGCAGGTGTTCCAGCTAGGAAGGAAGTGGATTTGGGATTCATATCTGATATTGGTTTGGTTCTGAGACCAGCATATATCCTCGTGTATAATTGGGATAATGGGCATGATGTGTGTATGGATATTACATGTGTCTCTCCTTTCACAGGTGGTGACGCTCTTTTGTTCCTGGCCAAGCAATTGAGAATGCTGTCTCTCGTAAAAGGGACAAATATTTAACTAAGTGTACTGCTCATGGCTTTGGTTTTGGTGTTCCAACTTTTACCACTTTGGGGGAGTTGGATAGTGATACTGTTGCAGAATTATGTGGCTAGCCATGATGCGAACGTTATAGTGGGGGTTTATCTTTTCCATAGGATAGGAGTTGTTATTCAAAAAGGGATTGGAGCCCATCTTGTTTCTAGGCTCCCATCCAACTCTTGTTATCCTCTTCCTTTCCACGATGAATAATATTATTATTTAAAAAAAAATAGATGAAAATCATTATTACCTATTAGTTTTTCCGAGTCCGCTCATACCAACAATCGCCATTTTGTTTCTTCCTTTTATTGGGTCATATTGGATTCGTCGAAACATGTGATTTATGAATTGTGTCTTGATTAGGATTCTTCTATGTGAAGAAGAAGAAGAAACACACGGATGTGTGTTAAAATCAAGGGAGTGAAGTAGCAGTACTACTAAGTGACCACTAAATTATATAATAGAAAAGGGGAAGATGGGAAATTTAGGTGTTTTGGTCAATTAACTTTGTCTTTCCATGATCTTCATCTCCTTCGATTAATTATGACGACAGCTAGTGCAAACACAAACATTAAAACTATCAAAAACCAATCACGGACATAAAACTTCATTAACAGCAAAGTAACACCAACAGAACTTTGATGAAGTGGTTGATATGTTATACATGTAGACCCATCTGAGAAATCTAACCAAAATCTTCTACCTACATCAAACAAAAAGAAACAACCCAAACATCACCTGATGAAGTTTGAAAGAAGAAAATGGATTTGCAAAAAAGGCAAAGGGTTTTGAAGTCGTAAATACTGCCATGTAAGTTATGGTTAGGTATGACTAATTACACAAACCGTATGTGCCGCCATTTGGAATTTTGGTGTATTATATCAACTTACGGTTCTGAAATTTTTGCCGAAATTCCTAGCCTATAAATCAACTTACGGTTGGTAGTTCATCAAACATAAACTGTAAGTTCGGGGAATACAAGCTTACTATTCGGGTTTTAGATGTTACACCAACCGTAACACCTCTGTAACTACAATTTTAGTTGGTGTTGGTAGCTGGAATAAAACCTGGTGATGAACTTGAAGGTGGTGGTGATCGGTTTGAAAGAAGGTGGCGGCGGTGGTGGTGGTGGTGGTGGTGGTTGGGGTTTGAACGAAGGTGGTAATGGTTAATGTCGAGAAAGGTTTTATGTTTAAAACTAAGTTTTTAATTAGACATTTATACCCATTTGGATACCCCCTAGACGCACATAGGATATGTATAATATGTTAGAGTCTCTGCCTTTTATTATTTGGAAAAAGGACCTATCCGATTTCTTAATATTATAACTATAATTTCGATATTTCTTCAAGGGCAGTCTAATTTATTTGAACACTTGAGTTGAGTCCATAAAAAAGGATCTGGGTTTTTATACTAGAGCAACCTGTCCTTATTTTGAGAAGCCTTAGAGCATTCCTATGGGTAGTCTCATTTGGAGACTAATTTGTTCGATTTGAAAGAGAAACTAAGTTTTCGAATGAGTGATTCCACTATGGGACAAGGGTGAAAGTGGGTAGTGGTGGGACCATGTGAGATCTAAACTAATAAAGATAGAAAAAAACGGGACGATATACTATCCGTCGTTCGAAATTTAAGTTTGACTTTTAAATGTCTAAAACTAAAGAAAAATTTTGTTTCCGTGGGACCATTTGAAATTAAATCTGATAAAACTTTTACACGGAAGACAATCTGTCATTTTTTCCTTCTTTCGTTTTTTCACAGTAGACAGTCTGTTATTTTTTCATTATTTATTTATTTTCATGGCAAACTGTTTGTTTGTTTTTTGTTTGTTTTATACACGATATGCTAAATGTCGTGTAGTCTTTACTACCGAGCACTCTTTCATCATAAGGAGAGGTTGAAAGTGTTTGGGGTTATAGTGGGTTGGTACTATCCCATAAGAGTAAGCACTATGGTTCCATAAGCCATCCTATATTGTGGCCATATAGGGATGGCGTATTTGACACAAAATGGCAACCACTATGGAGAAAAAAAAATCTCCACTTTTTTACGGAAACTCAGTTTCCGCATCACCTAAAATGCGGAGACTCGGTCTCCACAAAGAATATACAGTATTATTAGAATTTATTGTAATAAAGTGGGTTTTGGTGGGACCATAACTCTATAAAGTAAAAAAATGCGGAAACTCAGTTTCTGTCTCGCATCAAAACTCTATTTTGCGGAGGGGTGTAAATCGGGCCAGGCTAGGCTGCCCGACCCTAAATCTAAGTCAGGTTGGGCATGTCAGGCTTAGCATTTGAGTGCCCATAAATTATACCAGGCCGGGAAGGCCGGGCAGAAGCAGATAATTTGATACCCAAAGCCTGCCCGAAGCCCTTTTTTTTTATACGGGTAGACCAGGGCGGGCCGGGCAGGCTAATATATTTATAAATATTTTCCATAAAAAAATATGTAATTTCAAATTCAAGACTATTTTCTTCCATATTATATATTTTTTCTTTCCAAGCTTCACATATTGTGGATCATGTATAATTTTATATTTAAATCTTAACATTACGATGAAATTATTATTTTGCTTTATACCGAATATAATTAATTAATTAGAGTAAAAAATCTTGCAAATAGAGAAATGTACAATCATATATATTCTCAAGATATTTAATATTAACAAAAGTAATCATAAGGCTTTTGGGGCGAATAGTACAAATGGGTACCAGGCCAGGTAGTTCAGGCAGGTATTAGGCCGGGTAATCAAATTTTAAACAAAGCCTGAGCTCGGCCTTAAAGATTAACCAGGCTAGGTCGGGCAGCCCGCAACGGGCCGTGACAGGCTTTGGGCTCTTACGGGTTCAGGCGGGCACATGCAAGCCAGACCGGGCAACATTTTTTCGGGTATTATTTACACCCCTAGCGGAGACTGGTCTAATTGGTAGTTTCTCATTCCTTTTGAATGAGTGACACTACCCATAAGAAACACTATTTGTTTTTAAATAAGAAAAAGAGGCGAACCTCAAGTATTACAATTGAGACGACTGGTTTCTGGGATTACCACAAAATTCAATCTATCACCATCGACTTTTGGGTTTCTCCACAGTTCAACCATTACAATTGTTTTGGGGTCAAAACAATAAAGAAGGTAGATCAAAAAATCAAAAGATCTGTGGTATGTGTGTGAGATGTATAATGTGAGTGCGGAAGGTCAAGTTCGAACACCGCCGACCTAACTCAGGCACACTGACCGTTCCAGCAGTGCTTCAGTCGCAGCGAGAGGATATGGGTTGGTTTAAGGGAGGGAAACATAGGAAAAAAAAAGATGGATCAGATGTAATTCATGGTAATTGAATTACAGATGGTGTGGTGTTTGGCTATGTATATCTTCTCTATTTACTTTTTCCCAGAACTTGATGAAGTTAGTATTCTCTCATAGAAAGCGGCGAGAGACAGATACCGTGTATTCTATTCTGAAAGTCGATTGTTCTTGTCTATCAAAAGTGAGAATACAGGTAGCTATTTATAGTAGAGAAGTTACACCTGATCCGTAATTAATGTTGGAATAAGGCTATCTGGAGATGCGAGGATATAACTAGCAATCTCTTTTGTCAAACGGTGAAAGACCATGAATTCCTCCTCCTTGTTAATTGTCACATTTTCGTTTACTAATTCTTATTTCCTTTGTCGTACACCGCCAAACCATAACCCTTGAGTATATCCCCCCATTGCGACTAACTTGTTTTCATGTATGTGTTGTATCGTTGTGGCAATGACTGATTCTAGTTGAGTCATCTTAGAGAATGAGTCGCATTGGTTGCATTCAATCGTCGAGCTTGAATGTGTGGTTGTGGACCGTACTTTCGCCGTGCTGATCAGTCGAGTCGTCTCAGAGAAGTGATCATCTCTTGACCAAGTTTTATTCAGGCGGTGATGACTATTGAGTAGTATAGTTGACTAGCCTAGTATTTGAGCACGTGAACAATTATTATCTCAGAAAGATAAGACTTAGAATTGACTAGATAGTCTTACGGAGAAACTAGGATAAGCCTTATCAACTAGTTTGTTTAGATAACCAATTCTCGACGATTATCAAGGAAGACTTTATCGCTAGTCTTCTTCAGCTGTAAGTCTAGTGTGAACGCATGAAGGTAGGGATATCGAAGCAAACCCTAGACCTATCGTTGAATCAACTAACTATTGGGCCCCTTAATGATCATGTGACTAGTTTGTATGTTTAAGTAGTTACCTAGCTTGCCCCTCTGATAAGCTTGTGGATGGAGTACGCGAGAGTTGGACGTTGTGCCCCTTAGTAAGCTTGTGACCAGTTTTGTATGTCTGATCTTAGTGTGCACTTGCTGGTAAGCTCAATCTCATCTTGTTGTGCTTGTGGACTTGTTGACGAGGACACACTCATCTATCCAGGTGTAGGCTCGTTGATGAGCTCAATCTCATCCGCCAAGGGTCGACTTGTTGATGAGTTCAATCTCATCTGTCTAGGTTGACTAGGGTTCACCAAAACCGCCTCATCGTTAACTAGGGTCCACAAAAACCACCTCATCCTTGACTAGGGTCCACAAAGACCACCTCATCATTCACATAGGGTTTGCTAAGTGGGGGATCAGTGCCACTAGCATATGCAGACTTCTTGATGAGTGTGATCTCATCTTCCTAGGTTGACTAGGGTCCACAAAGACCACTTCATCATTGACTAGGGTCCACAAGACCACCTCGTCCTTGACTCGGGTCCACAAAGACTACCTCATTGTTTAGGATGTAATAATCAAATAACATAAGCATTTTTTTTTTTGGTATTCAATAACATAAGCATTTATTCAATTATAATTGTACTAGTAGGCTAGTAGATGAGGCTAGGGTTGTACGTGTTCATCGTGCGTTGTTCGTAAGTAGTCTAGCTCGTCTAGGAATCACAGTCTCGCTCAGCCAGTCTCGTCCGGCCAGTATTTCCCAGACAACAAGTATCGATCATCTAACCAGTCTCGATCACCCATGGTGAATCCATGGGGCTTATCTCTTTCATCTCTGACTATCCCTCCTTGTATGATTCCTTATATTGGGATCTCTGGTGGAATATTATGTTTCATATATTCGGGTGCCTATCTCATTTTGACATATTCTGCCCTTGCTCAAAATCCACCATCTACAACAACCAACCTAACCTTATAAGTACACAAATATAGTTAAACGACCATGTTTGAGCTGTTATAAACATCTCCAAATAATCTAACTTGACTGCCCAAGGCAAAGATGTTAGGATCAACAACGGATCTCTCAATTTCTCAAAGTTTTTCATAAGTAAGTTAAATGGCAATGTTTGGGATATTGAAGACAACACCAAACAATTTAACAATTTTGTTCATGACAAAGTTATTAGGATCATCAAATGATCTATCCATTTTTCAATTTTCCTAAAAAAGTAACTAATGTAACACACTAAAATTAATCTAAAGTAGTATTTGGTAACTGGCTCGGTCTGGATAAGTCTGGAATAGTATGAATCGGTCTGCATCAATGTCTGAGTCGGTGTCTGAATCACTGATTTAGTGATTGCTTGAATCGGTGATTTAGTGATAGGTGTAGTTTCTGATGTTGTTCCTGTTGATTTTGTCTTTGCTGCTGCTGTTGATACTGATTCTTCTTTAATTGATGTTGTAGAAATGGACTTTCTCCTTGCTGAGTAAACAACCTTACCGGAGAAATAAAACCACAACATGAAAATGATGGCCAAAAAGAGAACATCACAAAAGCAGGAGAAAGAAACAAGATCTCCTACAAACAAGGTTCTCAATCGATAGATGTTGAAAACAAGAAAACCCAATTTAACAAACAGGATTTCATGTCTAAACCTAATACAAAGATTGAAGAAAACATAAAGGAGAAGTCTTAATTCTAGAGATAAAGCTGAAAACGAGTTAAAATTCTAATAAATTACTACAAATAGAGAATGAAATTCGCTAAAAATAATAGGGTGTAGGTATAGATGAGATAAGATCAAATGTGTTTTGTGTCGTTCATATCTGCTCCCCAAAAGGGCCGATCTGGGCAACGACGCTCTTATAATTTTAGGGGTTTTTTTTTCGCTCAGAGAGAAGAAAAAGAAAGAGGTTCCTTTAAAAATGTTAGAGATAAACGTTTAACCACTTTATCCTAAACTGGTTTCTTTGCATTATTTTTGAACTACTGGTTAACATATTTTTCTTTGTCGGCTAGTTTTGCTTACCTAAATTTGGCCCCATTCATGAGTATTTGGCCCCATGAAAAAATAATTCCAGCGGATGTTGTATAGTAAAATCGGAAAACCCCTTATAAAACAAGATTGTTTTACCCTTTCGCAATTAGTTGCTAATTAAGAGATTAAAGTCTTAAACAAGATTAATTAGTTTTAATTCTCATATTAAAACAAGATTAAAAATGATCAAACATGAGAATCACCCAAGTTTTTTAAACCAAAATCTTGAATCTGAACAACACATAATCGGTCTATATATATAGAAACATAAACCGATTATGCTTGGCTTCTCGAACAATCGGTATATAGTTTTACCATCATCCGCCGATTGTTGTTAATCTACCCAGAAATTCAAATAAATCAATCGGTTCATTTATACCATCTATTACACCGAATATAATAACCAAAATCGTCTTATATTAATGGATATAAAGGACGATTATGGTACACATAGACAGGGAAAACCATATACTTGATCAACCACTAATCGGTTTATCTCAGAACAAACATCTAACGATTTAGAAAAATCAATTTTTTCTATCGGTAGCTAAATCCAAATTTAGAGAACGATTATTGACTTTCGCCAGAAAATCGTTCGGTATATGCAATATTTTAAACCGATTCTGAACAGTTGTCAAATAATCGTTATATATATATATATATAGATAAACCGATTATATCCAATAAAAACTGTTCGTTCATTGATTTAGGAAATTGAATACATAGTTTAGGAAATTTTAAAATTACATAATCTAGTAGGTCCAAACTAGCCTGTCATCCATTAATACTTCATCAATAAATCTCGGAGCACGTCTCTTCAACACGTTATAACACTTCTTGAAAGCGTATGGTTGTCGGCCTTGGCGTACTTCCCATATAACCGCGAATCTCGCTTTCTAAAATTAAAGAGTGAAAGAAAAGCATGAAGTTAGTATGCAAGAACGTAACAATGAAACAAATACAAACATGTCTCGATACTCACTTTCCACCTACTAGATCGTTGGGGATGATGGTTAACCATTTCCATAATTCTAACGTACTCTCGCATATCCATCTTCATGTGATCGAATCGAAAGCTCAACATGCTTGAATTTCGTAGTTTTCGATTCCCGTTGCGCTCTACAAAGACTTCTTTGACCCTCTTCCAAAACATAGTGCGGAGTCATTGGGTCGTTCACGTAGGACATACGTGAATGATTTCACTAGATCTAAGTCTTCTTGCACGTCCCAATTCCCCCATCCCCCCATTATCTCCTATTGAATTGAAAAAAAAACTAATGGAGGAAGTAGAACTTCATGTTGACATGGAGGGTATGTGTGTGGGGAGGTTCTCTTATATAGATGTGATCCCAACGACTATTTTTCTTGGGAAAACAATCAACAATCGGTATATATGTTGAACAAATGACGCCGATTTGAATGCTCCCCCAAATTTTAAATAATTAATCGGTTAATAAATAAGTCCACAAGAGCCGATATCTGATTAATGAAAAGAAAAGTATTGGACAATGAATTTAACAACCCCAAATAGAAAATAAAATCGTTTACAATGCAGTCAACTGAAGGGCGATTGTAACGACAATCGGCCTACAAGATGAAATATAAACGCCGATTATGTCTATGAAAAATACTTTAACGAATTTAACCTTACACAAACAGACATTTAATCAACCAATATAACAGTTTGCGATAAAAATCTTGAGGAGACGGTAATGTTTTTCGTACTTGAAGATCTTCCCCTTAATTCGTTGCCATTCTTTCAAAGCCCTAGCCAAAATTTCATCATCACTATTTTCCGAATGTTGAGCTCGGATCGACATAACCAAGTGCATAAATTCGTCGACTCTTTTATGTATTTTTCTCCATCGAAACCCCAACGCATTCTGATCTCGCACAACTTGGCTTCTAGGTTCATCAATTTTGAATTCTTCAGTGACAGTAGTCCACAGTTGTGGATAATTCACTTTAACACGATTTCGTTTCATTTCAGCAGGGGTCGGATAGAAAATCATATAGTTTTTACAAAGACATAAATCTTCTTCCAACGTAAATTTGGGACGTGGTTTAGGTCCATCAGGTAATGAGTCTAGAGGATTTCTATAGGGTTTTCGAACCTTAGATGACGACGAAGAAGAAGAAGTTGTAGATGATTTTCACGCTTAACTACTGGGTTACCATAGTGTCTAGGGGGAGTAGGATACCATCTCTTAAATGGAGGGGGAGTGAATAAAGGAGGAGATGTAACTGATTTTTTGGTGTAGTAGTAGTTACTGATTATCTCCTTAGTTATGTTCCGAGTTTCGGGAGTAGGAGACGTTGGAGGAGTACCGGTAGAAGATGAAGGTTTAGCCATTTTTGGGGTTGGAAACACGATTTTAAAATTTTTGAGGAGTATAGGTAGCATAGTACTAAGAGTTCTCTATGTCCTTTTATAGATGAAAGCCCAACGGTTATTTTTTTCAAAAAATCTGAGCATAATCGGCGTTACCTATTTGTAATACACGCCGATTGTGGAGCACAGGAGTTTGAAACATTTGATTACCTATATTTGTTGTACAAAAACTTACAAATACAACGATTGTGTTTCATCGGCCAACACTGGATATTGTATTAACCGATTATTATCCTGAAATACACTAACTACAATCACATGGTTATGGAACAAAATAGGAAGCATCAATACATGAACAAACATAACAACCATACATTCATAACCAGAAATTCAACGATTTAAGTCTACGACTCTTAAAAGACATAATTTGTTCACCATCATAGATGTCCATAATATAAAAGAAACTCTAAAATAAGAACACACAATACCAAAACACATAATAAAACTCAACCAGTGAAACCAGTTCCAAACCGTGTTCGACTGCGGATTAGTTCCCAGCTCGGTCCGCCATTGGCCTCAACAAGTGGACGGAGACGTGCAACTTCAGCACAAAGTGTACAACCATAAGAAAAAATATCCACAACCTCACCAACCATCTTTCTTTTAAGATTACGAGGTGCTTGCGCTTGCCATTCATCATGA